>NQVE01000058.1:1622500-1902124 GCA_003260385.1 Cuscuta australis
GCGCCGGCGACCGATGACAATCCTTTGTTGAAGGATTTCTATTTCCCCCCCTTCGATTTGATCGCCGCATCTCACGTCCGCCCCGGGATTCGCGCTTTGCTGAAGCGACTGGTATGTTCTCTTTCGATGCGCACGCATGCGTGTGTTGTGTCAGCTCGGTATGGCGATGGTTGACGAGTTTGTTCTGTGTGAGTTTGGAATGTAGGAAGGTGAATTGGAGGAATTGGAGAGGACTGTGGAGCCGACGTGGTCTAAGCTGGTGGAGCCATTGGAGAAGATCGTAGATAGATTGACTGTGGTTTGGGGTGCCGTTAATCACCTTAAGTCCGTGAAAGATAATCCTGAAATCCGCTCCGCCATTGAAGAAGTTCAGGTCAGTATTAATTTCCTTGATTTCCTCTGGTAGGGTATGATGTGATAACTTATGAGGTTGAAGATGCAGTCTTGGGTCATTGAAGTCCTATTTCATACTTGTATATGACTTTACCTTAGCAAATTACTAAGATGTGTGTCAGTCTTCTTACAATTCATGAAACTTTTGGTAAGTTGAGTTTGACATTTTGAGCACGTCTTCAGAGTTTTGATCAGTTTGGGTTAAAGAGTATTTTCTGCTGGTTATTTTGTTGACTTTGTTCTGCCCCACTAGCTACAATGGGTATCATTTGGTTTTTTCCTACAGCCAGAACAAGTCTCTTTTGCACTAAGGTTGGGCCAGAGCAAACCAATGTATAATGCATTTAAAGCTATCAGAGAGTCTCCGGATTGGCATGGTCTTAGTGATGCTCACAAGAGAATTGTCGAGGGTATGAGTGCCAAAACTCATGGATTTATTTTGTTGATGAGTACATTTCTTATATCAATGTGCAATCACTGATTCCATGGATTATTCCAAATTCGTTTTTCTAATCCCAGCTCAAATAAGGGAGGCTGTCCTGAGTGGTATTGCCCTTGAAGATGATAAAAGAGTGAGATTCAATGAAATTGAGCAGGTACTGCATAGCTACCTACTTGATAGGCTCAGCTTTATTTTTTGTTTTTATTAATAGGCTGGGTTTTTGAATTACTCTGTACTCAAACATCTAGTTTTCTCTCAATCCAAGTTTGTATGACTAACTTTTTTACGTTTCTTTGCAGGAATTGACAAAATTGTCACGGAAGTTTGGGGAGAATGTCTTAGATGCCACAAAGAAGTTTGAAAAATTAGTAACTGACAAGAAAGAAATTGAGGGGTTGCCAGCTACAGCTCTTGGTTTGGCTGCCCAGACAGCAGTGTCTAAAGTAATGTCCCTTCTAGCATTTCCATTGTTCTTGTTTATGGTACATGCTATATGATTTTTCATTGCTTGATTGTTTCCTTACATCTATGCAACTGCTTATAGGGACATGAAAATGCTACTGCAGAAAGTGGGCCATGGATTATTACATTAGATGCACCAAGTTATATGGCTGTAATGCAACATGCAAAAAACCGTGTGCTACGGGAAGAGCTGTACCGTGCCTACCTAACTCGTGCTTCAAGTGGAGATCTTGATAACACAAAAATTATTGACCAAATTTTAAAGCTTAGGTTGGAGAAAGCTAAGCTTCTAGGGTACAAGAGCTATGCAGAGGTATGATCTTTCCTCATTTTTATATGTACTTCTCCTTCACGTGGCTCGCTTAGTGACTATTCTTATACTTTGGTATAATAGTTAAGCATGGCTAGCAAAATGGCTACTGTTGATAAAGCAGAAGAACTACTTGAAAAACTTCGTAGTGCTTCCTGGGATCATGCAGTTCAAGGTAGCTCCACGTAGTAATTTTTTCTTCAATTGTATTATCGTTAACATTATACTCTATCTTTCCTTATACTCCCTCCGTCCTTAAAGACCCTTCCTGTATTGATTTTTAAGGGATTTAAGGGGAGTGTATTTTGTTGTTAACTGTCCAAAAATGCCCTTGGACGTGATGGGTAAAAGTAGAATGTGATGGGTAGATTTATAGTAGATAGATATGATGTGATAGGTAGGGTAAGAATTAGTAGGGGTAGAAGTGACTTTTTAATTGAAAGTGGAAAGATTTTTTGGGACCGATGAAAAGTGAAAGAGGAAAGATTTTTAGGGACGGATGGTGTAATATTTCTTTTGGTCTAGATTAACATGTATGTTTGTTGTAAATCTGTAAATAATATTTCAAATATATTCTACAATACTTTCTCCGTCCCAAATTAAACTTCTTATTTGCTTTTTCATTGAGTTTAAGAAAAATTGAAATTGTGTGGTTGAGATTTATGCATAGGAGAGAAATAAAGTGAGATTTATGCTTATTTAAAAGGAATGTGAAGTTTATTTGTGACGACCCAAAATGGAAAGTGGGAAATTTATGATGGGACGGAAATAGTTTCTTATAGATGTCAAGCCAGATTCAGTTGAAGCACAAAAATTGTTTTTTCATTGGGATATCCTTGTAGATTGATACAATAACAACTAGGTCCTAATTTCAAATCAATAGGATTGACCACAACAACAACCCTATAGAATCCCACAAGTGTAGAATCCCACAAGAGTAGGGTTTGTGGAGGGTGTGTGTACGTGGACCTTACCCCTACTTAAAAGTGGAGAGGCTGTTTCCAAGAGACTGGCCACATAACCAAAATATAATCTTCCGAGTCCCGATATCATCCACCAATATCTTTATTTTCCATTCTGTTGTCAAGCGCCATGTGCTAATTAATCCTTGTAGATTAGTGTCATTTTAAAGTTACTTTACATAATATGCTTTCAAGTTTGCCACCTTATTATTTATTGACGTATTTAATTTTTTTTCTCTGCGGTTAAGTGATATTTGGCTCTTAATTCAGATATGGAAGACCTCAAAGACTTTTGTAAAAGTCAAGGTGCTCCAGAAGCTAAAGATTTGAACCATTGGGATATTGGTTTTTGGAGTGAGAGGCTTCGTGAATCCAAGTATGAATTAAATGAGGTCTGATCTTCTTCTCTATCTATATGATTTAAAACGTGACTTATTCTTTTTAAACAAATACTGACGTTCACATCCACTTCTTTTCCCTTCACATATAACATAACGAAATGGAAAACAAAAAACAAGAGTTGGACATGAGTGAGAAAAGCTAAATTAGTTACATTAAATCCAATGTGGTAGCCTTTCATTCTAATGCAAGGGTAAAGGATGAACTTTGACAAGTCAGAACTCACAAGAGAACATTTTTTTAAAAGTAGGGGAGCTAATTTTTTGCCATTGTGATTCTGAAGTAGTTTTATTGTGCTTTGCTTTAATAAGATTATGTGATACGGCGGGTGATGCCATAAATGCATGCCGTAAGTGCAAAACACAATTCTAAAATATATTAAGTAGGAGATCAGTTGCAACACTAGTGTAACAACACTCCCACTTTTAAGCTCACATGTTATCAAAATATATTTGCAAGAAACTGAAAGTGTTTGGAAAGTATGGCAAAAGAAACTAATAAATGCATGTATTCCTTGGTCATTTTCAAAGAGAGTGCTAAAATTAAAAACATCACTCTATTAGGGGAGTCAAGCATGGAAATTTCTTGTTAAATAAATTCCAATTATTATTGTAAATGAACACAGAATATGTAATGTACTAATTTGAAAAAGTGAAATTGACCAATACACTAGATCTGAATTATTTGAAGAGGTGAATAATTAATTCTCATAGTCAAGAGCCTTTTAAAATTCCATAACCATATCCTATTTCTAGGCTTTGTGTTGTGTGGTTGTGTTGTTGGGTAAATTAATTATCAACTCATAGACAAGAAAAGTATTAGTTTCCCTAATATTCAAAGGTGAGTTCATCATGCTCACAATTCAGTCCACTCAAAGGTGGCATGACCATATTATATTACGAAATGAGTAGTGAATTTAATCAAACAACGTAAATAAAGTTTGACCGTGTGAATAGTGTACGGAAAGAACCAACTTGGATGGAGGGAGTAAGAGAAAAGAGTCAAAAGACCCAAGATTTCCCCCAAATCTCAAGAACACGCCATGAACCACCATAATCCCCAAATCCAAACCCTTGGTGAGAAATTAGCCTAGCGTGTTTGTGGAGTCAACAATAACAATGAGCAACAGACAAATGATATTTACGTAGAATTTAACAAGAAATCCCGAATTTAAGAAGTAAGCTTAAATGTTGAACAATAATGTCAAACACGCTCTAAATCTCAAGAAAAATGAAGAACATGGGTAAAATAAAGTTCTAGAATAGTAGAATCTAAAATATAAATACCTTAAATCTTGAATAAGTTCTAGAACTTTATTTTAGATTCCAGGGGGAGTTGAAATCTCTGTTAGGAAGTTTGGTTCGTGCGCTGCTGTTCGACCATTGTAAGAAATAAGAAATTTGAACCAGTCTGTGCAGTTTTAGGGTTAGGCATCACTTTTATAGAAGGAGAGGATTCAAGAGGATGCTGGCAGTAGACGACCGTTCTTCATGTTTTTTTTAATTCTGCAAAGATGGTCAGAATATGCCTGGAAGACGACCATCTTGCAACCACCATTTTCTGCACTACCCATTTTTGTGAGTTTATACTTTCACTCAAAATGGAGGACAATCATTTGCAAGATGGAGGATGACCGTTCTCTATCCACTGTCTTCTATACTAAAGCTTTCTCCGGATTTTCTAAATTGTGCTCTATGATGGGCAGCATTCACCATGGAAGACGGCCGTTTTCCTGATACTTCTTAGCTCCTTCAGTACTTAATAAAACATTGGGTGTTCTCTTAATGGTTCAGCTAGTACATTGGATGGTCATCTAATGTACCGAAGATGGCTGTTTTTGGGACACCATCTTCAGATCTGTCCTCTGTTTGCTCCTTGTTCAGCTTGACGAGTTTTTGTTTCTTCCAAAACGCTCTTAAAAAGCCAAGATCCAAGAATCCTCATTTTAATTTCCCAAGTGACTTTTACTGTAGTGAATGCCCAAGGACCCAAAAACTGCCGAAAGGCACTGGTAAAAGCCTAGGTTTACGTCTACCCATAAAAACTAGCAAGAACGCTTAAGATAAAAAGCTGAAGGAATGGAACATGTCTATCACTGTCCCACTTGACGTCTTGACCATTACTCCTGTTGAAATGTCAGTGCTTGGAGCGGTGGGAGTGGTGCAAGTGCATTTGTGCAACTGCTCCCAATTGGAGAGTATGCAAACTCTTCGTTGAATAATTTAAACCTTTGTGGCTTTCTTTTTGGTGTAAAAAACTCTACGAACTACTTCAACTTGATGTGAACTAGATCCGCTTATGTCTAGTACTAACCAGTAATTGTGGAAGCTTTCTATGTACTAAAATAAGTGTGAGAGTTTGTGGGTTTGCATTAAGCTTTACAAATATATTGTATGCATTTTATGCTCTTTCTTTGATGTGGTGCACTTTTTTCCCTTCAAATTTTACTGTATATGCTGCTTTGAAGTAACTAACCATTAATAAATTTTATAGGAAGAATTGCGCCCATATTTTCCACTACCAAGGGTCATGGATGGTCTTTTTAAGCTTGCAAATAAGCTTTTTGGTATATATGCTGAACCTGCTGATGGTTTAGCTCCGGTAAAAATTTCAGTTGCCTGTCAAACATAAATTTAAGAAGTGTGACTGATATCTTTACTAATAACAATGCTATTAATTAGGTATGGGACAAGGATGTCCGCTTCTACCGTGTGAATGATTCCTCAGGCAGTCCCATAGCATATTTTTACTTCGATCCATACTCACGTCCATCTGAAAAGCGTGATGGTGCATGGATGGATGAAGTCGTTGGTCGAAGCCGTGTATTGTCTGTAGATGGTGCTTCTGTAAGGTTGCCTGCTGCCCATATGGTTTGCAATCAAATGCCACCTGTGGGAGAAAAACCCAGCCTGATGACATTCCGTGAAGTAAGCATGCACTTGATCATTATGCTACACACAAAATAAGAGTGAACATACTGGTAGGGACATATAACAGAATATAACTATATAAGACACCCTCTAAAGGTGAAGTGGCAAGGGACACTAGATGCTGGCATGCTGGGTCTTTCTTACCATGCAGAGGAATGTATTATTATGCATTTCTGTGTTTAGGACTGTATAGAGAACACATGTTAAAAAAGTACAGACGAGCTGGGCTAGACCCATATTAATTTGGGAAACACTTCGAGCTAGGTTTTTGATACATATTCGGTCTAATTTGGAATCTATTCTATGAATTGTTATTCTTTTTTGGATTTTATGTAGGTTGAGACAGTCTTCCATGAGTTCGGCCATGCCCTTCAGCACATGTTGACTAGGGAGAATGAAGGTATGGTTGCTGGTATTCGGGGCATAGAGTGGGATGCTGTAGAATTACCATCACAATTTATGGAAAATTGGTGTTATCACAGGTATTTGGAACCTTTATTGTCTTTATGTCTAACAAGTATGAAAAGCCTTGGTTAATTGCTATTGTTTAATATGCAGCAAAGCTATTTATTTTTTGGAATTATGTGCATTTGTTTTGCCTCTCTCTCTCTCTGTATCTCCTCCCCCTTTCTCGGGAGAGATGGAAGTTTTGGGTTTAAACTTTATATCAACTAAATTCTTACCATTGGTGTTGAAAAAGAAACTGGTACTCTCTTCTTCCCACAAAGGTAGTTCACTATCTTTTTGCACTCAATTAAGAAATAAAGAATGATACTAGTTAGTTAGAACAGTTAATCATATTTGTACATGTCATCATGCCATTGTAAATGTGGATGATTAAGTAGGGTTCAACTCGGAAATGAAAATTGAAATGCCACCTAAATACCTAATAAGAATGCTGGACAATCTTTGTGGGATGGCCAAAAATGGAATAGTGGACTATCTTTGTGGGGGAGTGAGCATGTTTTGTACTTCTATGATTTATGGCAGTTCTTCATTTAAAGGAACCAAAACAGTGTATGTTAATAAGGCCAATGACAGACCTACTTCAGAAGGGTAACACCGTACTACCCTTTATGCTGCAAACATTATTAAGAATCATATAAGCTGTGCGCCTGTGCAATAAAAATGTGCTTAGTGGTGTCTAGCGAAGTGTTTTGCTTACATCGAATTACTTCAATTGAATATGGCGTAACCCGTACCTTGCATGGTTGAACCTCACCCACACTTTTCACAACTATGACCACATGAATAGTTAAATCTTAAAAGAGATATTAATGGGAAAGGTGGGGTATATTTTTGCATAACTAATAACACTATATAACCATAATTATTGATATTTTTCAATTTGATAATGAACTTTATCAATTAATAAGAAAGAAAATATATGTTATCATTATTTTAAGCACACGGGATTTTAACTAAAAATGGGTTGACTAATATTTTTCCGATTAAGTATAACCTCCCTATTATTGTTAAATTTATTAATTATGAAAATAAAAATCATCCTATAAATAAGAAATACACAGAAATAATTTTACAACTTCACATATTTAAAACAAACTCCTGTTATATACTCCCTCCGTCCCAAATCTTCCATCCCATATTGACTTGCACGGTTTTTAATGTTAAATAAAAAGCGAGTTGATATTTCTCTTTTGCCCTTTCATGTACTGCCCTTCTCCTTTGTCCCTAACCTTCCCATCCCCCATCACCACAAATATATCCATTCTTTTTCTTCATAATCAAAATCAGAAAAAAATATGTTTGATCCATTCTGACCAAACAAATACAAAATCTTAATTTCCAAAATCATGAAGAGCACACCAAATCTATCCACAGTATGAAGAAAGAACCAGAAGAAGAAGAAACGGGTAGGGGAGAGAAGAAGAAGAAAGAGAGGGGAGAGAGAAAAAGAAGAAACGGGGGAAGGGGTAAGAAGAAGAAGAAATGGAGACGAGGAGAAGAAGAAGAAGAAAAGGAAGAGCTAAGAATGAGAAGGGACGGTGGTGGGATGATGAAGAAGAAGAAAAGAGAGCAAGAAGGAGAATAAGAAAGAAAAAAGAGTAGATTGATCTTTTAGGTAAAATCTATTTGCCAAAGAAGGAAACAGGAAGAAAGATATGGGATGGCCCAAAAGGGATAACGGGAAGAAAGATATGAGATGGAGGGAGTAGTATTTAATGTGTGTGAGAGTGCTATAATCTAGTGGAGGTCATATAGGAAACTTGAGGAATGGATGTGGTACTCCCATCCTCTTTCCTAGAGTGCGACTCCTGTGAATAACTCTTCCATTGGTAGGTCCTTTGGAGACCCACCCTGATTGCCCCAAATCCGGGGGTCATTTGAAACATGAAGTATATTTTTTGGTAGTGATAATTTGTAGGGTCCCTTTGATCCTACAGGCTGGAGTGGGCTTGATTGGTAGGCTGAGCTAGGGAAAAGTAGATGAACCAAGCACCAGGGTATGTGTGCTTGGTTCATTGGGTAGTACAGAAAGTACAAGTGAATGCTTGCCGTTTATTGGGGGCAGTAGCCTGAACACAAACTTACATGTTCAACTGTAAGTTCCAGCCCCAACACGGGTGCCAAGAGGCAGTATTTATTATCGTCAAGTAGAACTGCCAAAATGGGTGACCTGTGACCGCCAAAAAAATGGTTTAGGCTAGATGGTTTTGAATATGGGCTAACAATTTTATAACCTGACTCGTAAACAATACTTTTGTACTGCTGGGAAACACTGTGACATCAAAATGTAAACTTTTTTGCGGGATGGTAGGAGTAATTAAAATTTTACTGGTTTCTATACTAGACACAACAACAACAACCCAGTTGGATCCCACAAGATTAGGGTCTGGGGAGGTCGGGAGTATGTGTGTATGCAAAACACCTTAGGATCCAAAAACATTAGCTTGAAATTCATTTAAAAGTGTAAAAACATGATTGAAATGAAAAAAGAAACTCAAGGTAATGGGATCATCTTAATCGAACTAGCCATTAGTCTTTTTCTGCAAGGAATGTGTAATGTTATTTTCTCTATTTGCAAAGATGCTGATGATGAGCGTTTATGAGTGGCACAATAACTGTGAGTCACAAAGAATGACCTTTGCTATTGATTTATGAGTATGAGGCTGATTGGTCTTTACTTTGGAGTCTTTTATTCTTTGTGTCATTCTTCTTTGGAGTGAGTAAAAATGATAATGTTCTTTCGTCCTTGAAATTTCTAGGATGTCAATTTGTTTCCAGTATGCGTCATTTACTGATTATGCATGACATTATTTCTTGTCAATCACTTGTGTCTTGTTATGCGATAAGTGATAGATGTATATTATTTATTGTTACCATCAATTGTTCATAGTTTTCATATGGATCTATGCAGGGAGACCTTGATGAGCATTGCTAAGCATTATGAAACTGGTGAGTCTCTTCCCGAAGACATATACAAGAAACTCCTTGCTGCTAGGACTTTCCGTGCTGGATCCTTTAGTCTCCGTCAGGTTTGCGAGTTATCCCCCCTTCCCCCTCCCAGTCCTCCCTCTTTCTCTCGCTCACTAATTTTGTAGGGAACTGAGGTCAAAAGTCGATTTTCATGCTCTGTGAATTATATACTCCCTCCATTCCATCATTAAGTTCCCATTTACTTTCACAGAGTTAAAAACACACGTGAAATTGTGTGGTTAGAGTATATGGAGAGAAATAGTGCGAAACACAAAAATTCATTTGTGAAAAGGAATAAGAATTTTACTTTGGGACTTTAAATGAAATGAAAGTGAGAACTTACATATGGAAGAGAACTTTCCATAAAAGGGTGGTGTGAACTTATATATGGGACGGATGGAGGAAAGTGTAAAAGTGTCTGGAAATTAAATGTCTTCACATCATCATGGTTCTCAACGCTCCATATGTAATTAGCAAACAGAAACCAGAAATTCCTGGGTGAGCTTTAAATGACTGTCATCTCCGTGAGCTTTAAATGACTGTCATAGAGACATTTTATTATTTTTATTTTGCAGTTGAGATTTGCAACACTGGATCTGGAGTTGCATTCGAGATACACACCAGGTGGTTCAGAAACAATCTTTGATGTTGACCAACGGGTTTCTAAGAAGACTCAAGTGCTCCCCCCACTTCCTGATGATAAGTTCCTTTGTGGTTTCAGCCACATATTCAATGGTGGATATGCTGCTGGATACTACAGCTACAAGGTTCATTTGCTTACCGTTTTTTGTGTGTTTCTTTTGTTTGCCATCTTACTTTTCCTTTATCGACTCATTCCACATCTTTTTTTTGTTTAGGTACAAGGGGAAAATCCTCCCCTCCCCCTGATCTTAAAGTTTTCTTCCGAGTTTGACTTGGCACACTTATTAACAAAGTGAAATTGTGTGGTTGTGATTTACTTAAAATGATAGAAAGAATGTCAGAAACAGATCTTTCCTTGACAAGAAATAAGAAGAAAATTTTAGGATGGAGGGAGTATCATTCTTGACATTGTTTTTTGTTACCACTTACCAGTTCTTTCTTTAAGCCCATAGTCTCTTTGTTATTAAATCTGTTTTATTATTTATTTTATTTGATGGACTCTTTGCACACATAAGTGTTCGGCTGTTTTGTTGTATATTTCTTTTATCAAATTATTACTCTTATTAGGTAACAAGTGTGCCAATACTCTTAAAAATTTGAGAATTCACATAAATTGTAAAATAGTCACTGATATTCAAGAAAAAATGGGGCTGGAACTTAATGTCTCCTACTTAAGGAGAGTAGAGGGATTTAGTTGACTACTTTGCTTGTTTTTGTTTGTCCGAAATAGTTGTCCACTTCCAATATTCATTAAAAAATGATGAATAATTGCGTAGAGATGGGGTTAAAACATTTAAATGAATGAGTGTCATCTTCATTCGAGGTGGTTTGGACATGTGAGACAACAGAGTGTTGTGTCCCCAATACAGAGATGTGAGAGGCTCATGGTGGTGGTGAGGGTAGGGGTAGAAAGGAAGATTTGGAAAGAGGTAATTAGACACGGCCTAAGACTTTTGACCCTTACCAATGATATGTCCTTAGATAGAAACTTTTGGAGAGCTAAAATTAGGGCAGTTTGGTAGGCGTCTTGGATTGGGTGGTAGTTTCTCACTTTTGCTTTGTGTTTTCTACTTGCTATGCCTTTCTCTTATTGATACTAGTTGTCTTAGCTTTTTGTGCTTGTGTTTCCTCTGTTGTATGTGTCTTTACGTGTCTTCTGTGAGTTTGCACTATTTGTGTTACTTGAGCCAGGATCTCTTGGAAACAGTCTCTCTAGTTTCGGGTAGGAGTAAGGTCTGCATACAGATACCCTCCCCACCCCAGATCCTACGCTCGTGGGATTCGATTGGGTTGTTGTAAATCCATTTCTTAAAAATGAGATATTTTAGAAACTAGACAACTAAATCCTGACAGAGGGAGTATTCTTTTTATTGTTTCGTTTATTTATATGACTATCATAGAAGACTGAATAACCAAGTGATAATAATGGTTATGCAGTGGGCAGAAGTTTTGTCTGCTGATGCTTTCTCTGCATTTGAAGATGTCGGCCTAGAAAACGAGACGGTAAAAATCAAACATTTCCTATTTTCTTCCCCCCTGCTTTACAATTAAGGAAGCTCTTTTTGTGTTAGTCTCACTATTTTCATGTTCACCATTGATTGTCAAACAGGCTGTCCAAGAAACAGGAAGAAGATTCCGGGAAACCGTGCTCGCTCGTGGAGGCGGGAAAGATCCACTGGAGGTAGAAATTAACACTATGTTTGGTTCAAAGAATTAGGAAGGAAAGGAAAAGAAAAAACTTGAGGAATTTGTTTTCCCTCTTCTTAGTTCATTTCCCCCGCATTTCCTTCTCATTCCACTTCTCTTTCCTTATCCTCGTTAACCAAACAAGAAAAACTGGTTTCCCTCTCATTTTCTTTTCTTTCCTCTTTCAAATCCCTTGAACCAAACACAGTGTAGAAGTCTATGCACTCGATTACCACATTCAGAAGTTGCACTCTCTCATGTCGTTTGAACATTTTTTTGCAGGTTTTTATTGAATTCCGTGGACGAGAACCTTCTCCAGAGCCCCTCCTAAGGCACAATGGCCTCTTACCAGCTGCTGCATAAGCTTCACAAACATGCCCTTCATAGGCCCAACCCCGCCGCGTATGGTTAGGTTCTTCAAACTCCTTAGAATCACACTTAAGACTTGTGCCAACTAGTTTAAGAGGATTACTAAACTGGCAGATTGACTGATCCGTTATTTTTACCTCTTTTCCTTCGTAACTTATATATACACAGAGAGTACAATTTTGCAGTTTCTTGGACTCAGTTATTTCACTCTTTTTACAACACTTATGCTTGGGGATGGAAAGACTGCTCTATCAGTACTACCACTTAGAAACAGTTTCTTCTAAGCCCATATTGGTGCGCTATAGTATTTAGTAGTATTTACACTATTGCTATCTCACATTAATATATAAAATAACAAAAAGATAAAACTAAAATAAAATATTACTTAAATTACCTTTAAAAGATTAATAGGAAAAGAAGGAAAATAGGATGAATGCAGTTTTGACATTGTGACATGTTAGTGACTTGGAAACGGACTTGGGGTACTTTTTTGTTACAAAATTTGTAGTTGGGTACCCTTTTTTCTTATATATTTTCATCATTTCATAAAATAATATAGTCATCTGATCACTAGTCCAATTTAACTTCTTTCATTTACCGTCCGACTAGGTCTGGGGGGATCCTCATGGGGATGGGGATCATTCATCTTTTGTAGATGTTTTGATCTAGTTTTTAAATTTGTAATTTTTATTTTTTAATTATACATCATTTTTCATATAAATGATTTGAAAGTAATTTTAGTCAAACATCGTAAATCAAAGCATGCGATTTGAATTGGGACGGAGGAAGCACAAATAAAGGTAGGGGTGAGCACATTTCGGTAAACCGACCGAACCGTACCGAAACCGAAGACTTTGGTACGTACCGAAACCGAACCAAATAATTTGATTCGGTATTCGGTTATAAGTTTTTAAGAAATTTGGTTTTCGGTTCGGTAATAATTTTTGTGTCGGTATTTCGGTAAAAACCGAATACCGAAATAATTAAAAAAAATTTATAGTTCTACCCAACTCATTACAAATATCCAGCCCAGTTTTAAAAAAATGAATATGCAGCCCACTTCTAAATTAAACCTAGGTTTCCTTTTTCTATGTTTTTTCGATCAATTGGATGGAAGGCCGGCAGTAAGGACTTCTTCGACTCTTCGCAAAAGTCAGCCGGCAGGGAGATCTTCGGCTCTTCGGCGCTGGCTTCTTCATCCGATCGATCGCGCGGCCATCTTCATCCCCTCCGTCTGGCGACTCAGTTCCCTATTTGGTTTGTTGCATCTGCTTACCCTAATGGCCTAATTTGCTTTTATTTATGTTTTTTTTTCCAGTTTTTTTGTATATTCGTTCACATTTCATGTACGAAATTAGGATGTTCACAGTTCATTTCCCCGTTTGTTCACTCGTCTATGTGCTCAAAGTCCCTTTTTTCGGTTTTTGGTAAAACCATTTACCAAACCGAAATATTTCGGTTTGGACCGAACCGATTAAGTTAATTTCGGTTCGGTATTCGGTACAGAAAATAAATAACCGAATTTTCGGTTCGGTTCGGTACGGTTTTACCGAATGAACACCCCTAAATAAAGTTGGAGATTTTTTTTTGTTAAAACACCAAAAAGTTAAGGATATTTTTGTTAAAACACCAAAAACATACATCCAAAGACGTTGAACAATATTGGATTAAGCTTCGTGGCTTCCAAACCACAAAATGACGTGAAACAATGCCACAAAGCAAATTCACCCCCACCTACCTATGTGGGTAGGATGTCACAAGGCAAACCTTTATCATGTAATTTTGTATCAAAGTTATAAAATGATGGGTTATAATTACGGAGTAATTGTTTAATTTATTTTAAATTTTAGAAAAAAAATATTCTAGGATACTTGTTACATACATTTATTCCTATTAATTTGCATATGTATCATTTGTTTCAAAGACAAGGGAGAAATAATTTTTTCAGGGAAATAAACATATACGGTCCGTGCGTAGGCAGTTTTTAGAGGGAAGATAATGAACGTAAGTGTAGTAAAGTGTGTAAGACAGTCCATTATTAAAATTAATGAACTTTTTCCTCAAAATGGAATGGCATAATAGAGATCCTTTTATGCCTGGAAGCTAACAATCTGCCAAGGACGGAATTAGGTTCATGCATGGCAATCATATTGTTCATATATGTGTGTGTTCTAGTGAGAACGCGATCTTATATATGAAAAAAATAAAAATGAATCTGGTGCTTTAGATTTTGAGATCTAAGGGTCAGGATTGCATCAAAATTCGAAATGCACCAAAATCTTTTGAAAATGTACTATTTCAAAATTTGAGCGCAAGATGTAATCTGAATCGCACGATGCATCAGTGTACTGCCAGGGTAGGGAGGGGGCGGGAGGGGGCTGGGGTGGGGGTTTAGGGGGAGGGTAGAAACCGTCGATTTTACAAACGGAGCACCGTAGATACCCAAACGAACTGGTGTAAGTAACTGGTTTGACCCGACGGGTAGGAGTAGCCTAATGGGTATATCATATTTTAAATAAATATATAAAACTAAATAACTAATAAAAATAATTAAGTGCATAACCCGTCGGGTCAAACCAAATGAATATATATAATTTGATTATATATATAATAATAATGAATAATTTAGTTTTAAGTATTAATTTGTATATGTATGTCATATCTTTGTTATATTCTCATAATTACATACTCACTATGACATATTTAGAAAATACTTTGTAGTATTAATTGCACGTTATTTGTAAATCAATGAGAAAAACCTAGTTTCCATTATAAAAAAAAGGAGTACAAATTAAAGCATTATAAAGTATATAGAGAGGGCCTGTTAGAGTGCATCCCACATCGGAAGTTCAAGAGTAAAATAATCCGGTATATAAGCTCACTAACTAACAAATTGGATTCAATCTTTTAATGTGGTTCAGTCCAAGTGTCTTATTGCCCAATCGAGTTGCCCATACTCATCCCAAATTCTATCAGGGCCCGTTTGGGAATAGTATTTTCGGTTAGCGTTAGCGTTTTAGATAAAATTTTAACGGTGCAAATTAACTTTAAAAATGCTAACATTAAACGTCGCCTGAAGATAACTTTTTCAAAATGCTCACGTTAACCTTTAACGTTTTTCCCAAACAGGTCCAGAGTAATTCCGACTATTACATACTCCCTCCGTCCCAAAAAGTTTGTTACGTTTAAAAAAAAACTGTGTCCCGTAAAGTCCGTTACATTTCTATTAAAAAACCACTTTTATCCCTTACTTTTTCATACCCTACCTATCACATCATACCTTTTTTCTAATAATCTACCCATCACATCATACTTTTATCCATCACATCAATGGTATTTTTGGAAAGTCAATACCAAAATATTCCTCCCTTTTTGGTACGGAGGGAGTATTACATATTTTTCCAAAAAGTCAAACCGTCTCATTCTTTTTGGGACGGAGGGAGTATTACATATTTTCAAAATTTTATTCATTATAAATTTAACCAATGGGTAAAACTCTGGTTTTCTAGCAAAAATGTTACTCAATAACATATTTAGGTAAATTTTCACTCTTACCCATGACATATTTAGAAAATTTTATTCTTTACTATATGAATCAAATAGAAGAACTCGGTACGCAACAAAATCTATATTTAGGGGCTTTTTTTGTTGGTATATCTACAAGTAGTAATACAAAACTTGTAAGAAAAAATTTAGGATATTAATTAATAATTGCCTTAATGCTCTGCAATTCCCAATTATAGAACTCTACACTTACCATATAATCATATATTCTTCCACGGTGAGTAATATATATAAATAGAACCCAAACCCATTCTTAATTAATTATATATATACATATACCAGTCTGGAATTTATTAAGTGCCTTGTTAATTAAAAACTTCAATAAATCCGCCATGGCCAAGTTTTCTTATTGCAATATCATCCTCGTCCTCGTCATCCTCGCTCATCTCACAGGTATAATCATTCTTTAGTGATTCGTTTGATGACTCGTCGTGTTTTTAAATACTCCGTAGTTATATTCAAAGCGTTGTTCTATTTTAAATGGTCTGTTTTCCTTTTTTTTCCTGTTCCAAAATAAGTTGTCTGTTTCTTGTTATCGTAAATTTTTAAGAATAAAATACCTAAACTACTACTAAAATAAGTCACTTTTCTCCACCTTATCTTCTCACCTCCTAAAAAGTAATAACAATTTTGGAAAGTCAACTCTATTTTTCTCTTTCTTAAATATGTCTCAAAGCCAAAACGGACGATTTAAAACGGGACGGAGGGAGTACCACTTTTCGTAATTACAAGTTTATATGTTTTTCTTTACGTATAAATATCTAAAGATGATGAACTCTGAGTGAATAAATAGTGTGTATAATGTGAAATATATACAATGAATATTCATTCTTTTAATCTCTTTTTTATATGAATTTTTAAAAATGGTATTATATATATATATATATATATATATATATATATATATATATATATATATATATATATTCATCAGATACAAAATGGGTTGAGAGGGCAAATGCGTTTTGCATGGTGGATCCGAATGATTGTTTGTTGCCAAAGTGCAGAAAAACGTGTTACATGCAGCACGGACAAGCTTTTGGACAGTGCCTACAAAGATCGGGAGGGGACCCACTCAGTCCTAAATATCAATGCATTTGCGCGGGAGGCCAATGCAATTAGTTTGTTCAGTTCTTAATTAGCATCTCCATTAATTAAGTCCTAATTATGGAGAATCTGTCACTCGATTTTGTAGTTTACCGTAGATTATATTAGTGGCATTATTGCACTTATTTCTATACATGTGAAGAAGTATTAAAAAGTGAAACGTATTTATGGATTTAGTTGTGGATTCAAATTTTCTCTTTTTAATTTCACTTTGGTCACTTGTGTAAAAAAAAAGTAGAGTTATCAATTATATGGTTGATTGGTAATATATGAAGATTTTTTTTTAATGCTCGCTGTGCTGATAATATTTCGATTTATGCTTATTTGTGGCCTTTTTAAAATCATTTTAGCTCGCAATATTTTAATTCGGTTGGAATATATATGTTTGAATCTTTTGGTTTGTGTTTTATTCCTCCTTCAACTTCCATAGTTATACACTATGTTACACTGGTTCTTCAAATAGGTGTTGCTTCCCGTCATCGAAACATCCCCAGTCAGTAGTCGGTACTTGAGAGCGTCCCCACAACCAAATTCTTTATAAAATTTAAAAAAAAATTGGCATTTCACGCTTCCAACCCCGTCCCTGTATAAGTCCATGTCCTCGTCTCGGTGCAACTTAGGTTATAAAAGAAAGGAATTGTTTCAATTTTGTTTTTCATAATTTTATTATCAATCCTTTATTTTTTCGTAGAGTAATCAATCATAGTGGAGTTGGGGAGGGTGATTTTCCGGCCCATGGGCCGAGGTCGTAATATGCCCAGAAAGGGTTTGTGGGTTTGGTCAAAAATTGGTCATGGGTAAGATCCAAGGTCCACTGGGCTGGCAGTAGTGGTACACTGGTTATCAACATATTGGGTGGGCTGGGGATTGTTTAAGTGGGCTCTTTCAGGTCCAGGAGTGACCTCACACCTTTTTTATAAACATTACACTGATACTTTTCTCCCAAAGCTTAATTACTCTAAATACTTCTCAATTAGTGTGCATTTTGCTAATAAAGACCATTAAGCAGCTTTTTTAGATTGATGATCATCATTACTCTGTCTGTACATCCACTTCTATGTTACTCACCCACTGAAGTTAACGTGGTGTGACTTTTCTATGCAAAACAAAAAACTTAATCCTTAATCTAACCATTCCAAAGCCCATCAGACTTCACAATTTAAGGGCTTCTTCTGCTCCATATAGGGTAGGGCGATCTCAGTCTGCCCTCGCCTCCGAGTCGTTCCCTGAAGAGTTTCCTGATTCTGATGGTTGTTAGCGATTCAAATCAGTCAATATAAATATATGTCATCGATCAATTATGTTTGGGGCACCCCAACTTTGACACCCACAGTGTCGAATGTTTGTAAATGTCGTCGTGTCAATTTGGGGTACACTTTGCATTTTTTTTCTATGTGTCATATCTGATGCAAAACTACTGGCATTTGTGCAATAAGATAAGATACAGATTAGAATGGGTTGGGGTCTTACCACTGGAAGAAGAAGAACTGCTTGAGTTTGAGGTAGTTGAGCTGCTTGTTCCACTAACATCATCCTTGTCAATCTCTATTGTGGGTATGCCACTGTTCGGAGCTTCTTCCCCGATATCAATGTCCTCCTCTTCTTCAGCATCGTCCCCTTTGTGCTGTGGGATGGGGAAATCTTTTGGCACCTGATTCTTGTAAAACCGCACCATCATCAATCCAAACCAAAAGAGAGTAAAGAAAACTAGTGATCAGGACAAGAACACGGTTAGTTAATTCTTACTTTGCTAATGGATTGCATCTTCGCGTCGTTCAAATCATTCTTGAGGGACTTGACAAACCTGTCAAGTTCCCAGAGTGTTTCACTGTCAAGAGCTTCAATGTCAAGATCAATCTCACCACTCTCCACAGGAAGAGAAGGATATCTCTTCATAATAGTTTGCAGCACCAGTTCAATCTTGTCTTGGTCCAGGTTCTGCAAGCTCATACCCAATGCCATCTTCTCCTTAAATGTCATCTGCCTTTCGTTTGAATCCATAACCACGAGCATTGCCGATTTCCCAGGCCAAGGCGACACAACCGGTTGGGGAAAAGATTTCGATTCTTGGACTGGAAGGGAAGGGTTAATGGGAATTTGGTCTTGAGGATGTTGTGTAACAACAGTCTTGATCATGCCTTCAAAGCACTCCAGAAACAGTTCTGCCAAGGAGTGCACTTCCTCGCCCTTCTGGTTATAAACAAGCGCATTGTTGAATGTCAGTCTAACATCAGCTGCAAATTCTTGAGGGGTTTTGTACTCATTCCCCAGCAGCTTTGATTTCACAGTTCCAAGATCCATTGGGTGCTTGATGATCAGGCTGTAATTGTGAAGCTTGAGCCCTTCGGCATCCACAGGTTTGTTGAAAATCCAGGCATGCTTTCGACGCATCAGCTTTTCCAAAATCTGCTTGCACCTCTTCATCATAGCCTGATCACTCATCTTTGAGCCCTTCCTTTGAACAGCCCGCGGCTTGGGACCTCTACAGGAAGCTAAATCGCGTCCGCCATTTGTCCGCGAGAGTTTCTTGAGTGTTCCTGGCTCATTTGAACCATTTGGTGCTCCATTCTCGTTCAGATTGTTCATTGGAGGTCTCTTTTCAGCTTGAATGGGTGGAGTAAACGCGGGTGGCGGAGGAAGTTCTAGGGCTTTCCGGCATGGAAACTCTCCGGTCTCAATTTGCTGCACAACCTGCTGAACCCTAATCAGATCAGAGATCATGCGCCGTTTGAGCTCACGTCGCTGCATTCTGGAATAGGAATCCAGATTGTGTACCACATATTCTTTCCTGAACAGGCTACTGCAGTCGATTGGAGTGTTGGGGCCGTTCGGCGTCCGGCAGGTAGACCGTGCTGGGTGAAGATCCGCCGGCTGCGAGCAAGGCGGCGGAGAGAACCACGGCTGCGGACCGTTGAAGTGCTGCCACTTCAACTGATTGCTCGGAGTGTCGCCGCGGTTGAGGTTGTAGCCGGCGTTAGGGTTGATGAGGTCGCTGAAATGAGGGCTTTCCGTCGGCTTGAAGGCGAACTTCGCCAATGTATCACCCAACGGAGGTCCATTTCTTCCTGGGAAAACCGCCGCCGACATAAGAGGAGGGAATGGTAGAGGCGATTTTTGGAAGTTGTACTGGTGCGGCCTCGGCTGCTCTACGGTGTGGAAGTGGGGAAAACTCATTATGGGAATGCCGGAAAGTTCACGCTCCGGCGGCCGGAGAAATGAGGAAGTAATAGGGCCGGAGGGCTCTGAAATTCCTGTATGTCGCCGGACGGAGTTTTGTACGATGACAGAAGCAGGGGAAACGCACCCTGGTTAAACGACAAAAAGTCTGCCCGCTTCTGTTTCGGGCACTACTGCCCGAGTGGCTGACCTCAATCGCCACGAACGGCTGAGATCCGCTGCTGGACACGTGGACGGTAAACGGCCAACTAGTAGAAAAGCAATTCTCTTTTGAAGGAACAATTCATGAAAATACTTTTCAAATATTTCTTCTCCTCTAAATTAATTACTTCATGCAAAAAAAGTACCAAAATAAATTAATTACTCCCCCCCTACTGAAATTGATACAATTTTTACCACTCACCTCCTCGTAACTTTTGTTTATTTGAATATTTTTATTGATGTATTTTATAAAATAAAATATTCATGTTACTTTTTCTTTTTTGTAAAACTTTTAATTGAATTTTTTAATATGAATTTTTTTATTCATATAGCAATTTTTAAGTAAGATGATTTTCAAAAAACGTGATTTTACTTCGTAATGCGATAATTATAATCTAATTTGGGACGAAGTGAGTATCTCAATTCATAAGAAAGTTACCCAAGTTCAAGCCCCGGCGAACTCGTTATTAAAACTTGGACTAGGAGGTGCATACATATGAAGAAATCAACGAAGAAAAGAAATGAAGAAACTGTCAAGAAATTCGAAACTGAGAGATTTACAATGCACTAACGACGGATTTGATTAAACATACTTTTAGTCGATCAAATAATCATTAAATTCTTCGTAATGTAATGTACTATAATTTTTAATTTTTTTAACTTATATTGTTGTTATTAAAAACTTTTTTTATTAATGTAATTTTTGTATTTAATAAACTCTTGTCCTTTATTTTTAATTAATTAATAAATTCTTATTAGTTTACTTTTATAAAATGTGTATTAAAAAATTTAAAAAATAAAATTTTGAATGACCAAGGCTTCAAATCCATATCTAGTGAAATGTAAGTTAAATGAGAGTTAAAACTAATGTGAGAAAGAGAAGTTTTGAAACCCCGGACTTCAAATATATTTTCAATGCTCTTATTAGTTTTGCATTTTACATTTGACTATATGATTGGAAGCTACTACTATAACTATTTTTATTAGTATATTTTTTCTTATTTTTGAATCGGTGGTGATAGATTATTTTGTCTATTACTCTTTTTTTTGGAAAATTGTCATCAATACCATTTTTACTTGAATTTATATAAAGAAATCACCCTACGTAGCAGCACTCTAACTCATCTAATACTACGCATTTAGCACTGCTCATTGTTCTTTTACCAAATTAGCTATTTATGTTGTCAATCTCTTCCAATCATACCCTTTATGTTATCAATCTCTTTTATCTATCCCACTATCAATTGTTTCAATTCCTCTTTCAACTCCTATATCAAATTCGGACTCACATAATGTACACTTTGTCCATAGTGGCATAGTACTCTTTTTTATCAAATTCTTTCGCCAATCAATTAAATGTAGTTTTGAATAAATATATATAATAAAAATACGATATATCAAAATTATATCATAAAAATATGCCAATTATAAATACTTTCTTCATCCCAAAATAGGGCTCTTATTCGATTTACGATGTTTGATTAAAGTTATTTTCAAATCAATATAAGTAAAAATTATTGTATAATTTAAAAATATGAATTATATATTAAAAAACTACTTAAAAGTTTTATAAACAAGTGGTGACAATGTGACTTACATATAAAACTACCAATGTTATAAATTATTATTTGACTTTCATATTGTGCAAACAGCTTGTGGTTGATTTTATGACAATAGGATTTTACCATGAAAAAGATTATTATGAAATGTGTTACTCAATATGGTGGCTATAAATATATGGGCAGTACATATTGATCATGTTATGCAAACACTTTTTGGCAGTCAATTTATCTTCTATATATAATGTGGCAGACAAGAGTGAAAATATGGCAGTGTATAAAAGTTAGCGACCTAAACAAATTTGTATGTACTTCATTAACTTCCATTAATAATATGGCAGTGAAATTAGACATACATATAAAACTGCCAATGTTATGAATTATGAATTGAATTTCATATTGTGCAAAAGTCATGTGCTTTGTTTTATGACTATTGCGTTTGAACATTCAAGAGTTCGTTACGGAAACGTGTTACTGAATAGGGGCTCATATTTTTTTGACAGTATGGAATAATCAACTTCTAGCTATACTTTTTGGAAATGTCCTATGACCATGTTTGCCTAGTGTGTTTTGGTCGAATGGGATTTATATCTAAAAATTCCAATGTAATAAATTATTCATTGAGTTCCATTGGAAGCGGACACAAAAAATCACCAAAATGACTAGTGCTTGAATAACTTTAATAAACAAAGTATAAAGTGTAAGCTCAAAGATTTTTGGCAGTGTGGAATGCTTGTGATCTAGGTATACTTTTTGGTAGTGTGTTATGTCCTATGTTTTGGCCAGTGTGCTATGTTGCACAATTTTACATAATGTTGCAGTGTATGCTGCTGACAAAGTCTTAAAATTTACAACATAGTACCTTCATTATCCATTTCTTTGGGCAATGTGGAATTCATACATGAAAATAGTCATACATTTTTTGACAGTGTAGAATTAATACATGAAATCACTGACACATAAATCAATGGACATTACACTACAACATGAAATTAAGGAACACAATAATACATTTACACACTGCCGTAAGATATAACAATATATATTCATTCTACACTGCCACATTAAAAACTCACATATAAAAACAACACTGCCCACTACACAATTACGAATGAACAACCACACTGCCCAAAATAATCATATTTTTTGGCAGTGAATAATGAACATTTGCTGTTTAATTAAAGGACAAAATCGGAATTACAGGTACGAAACATATAGCACTACTATTTAGAGTCTTTTAATGCTCTTAGAGTGCTATTTTGGTTTTTCTCCCATTTATATACTCCCTCCATCCTAAAACAAACTTTGTTGGTTAATTTTTTTAAACTTTGACTGCATATTACAAAAAAATTACATTGAATTTTCTTATAAACTTAATATGAATAGATTTACTTTGAAACATAGTTTTGAAATATTCTATTCTTATAATATATAATTATATATAAATAGAGATATTAATTGTCAACGTATTACATTGAAGATCGTGAAAAATCAAATGAAAATTTAATTTTAGGACAAAAGGAGTATTTTTCAAAATAGTATTATATCTAATTAATATACAATATATATTTTGTTTAATTATAGGTCAAAGGTTGAAAATAATTGACCTAAAAAGTTCAAATTGGACAAATACTTAAGGACAGAGGTAGTACTTTACTGCAATAAAAATCGGCCTTCTTTACCAAGAATATACAACAAAAATCTTAGATTCATAGTCAGTCTTTTTGTCACATTAATTCACATTGTGAGAATGTTCTTTATAACATTACATCTAATTCCTAACTATTTATTTTATACTATTGCATAAACCAACGTGTACATGCCTTTAATGTGGTGAAATAAATATAAACAAATTTGGAAGCTACACAACCAACGAAGAAGACGTGTAGGATTTTGTAATATTTAATATTATTTATTTATTTAACTTGTACAAGTTTTAAACGGGTCAGAACTACTTGTCCTATACCTGATCTTTTATTTTTTTAAAAAAAATACTTCGTAACAAGTACGTGTAACACCCTAACCCGCGTAACCCAAACCCGTGAGACCGCGGACCGGTGTGCCACTGGATTGGTATCCGAATATACAACATTTTCAAAACAATTTAAAACAAACATTCTATCAATACATATAAAAATCCATCGGAGTAATTTAAAATAAAGCAGAAGCCTTTTTAAAGTCAAACAACTTGGGATCTTGCCCGAAAACATAATAAGCATTAAAGTTAATTAAATAAAGCATAACTACATATTAAAGAGACAGCCACGTCATCTTACATCCCCTCCTCAATGCCCTCTGGGATCGGCTCTAGGTTCATCTGTCTGATCACCTACGGACAGTAAAAAGGAAACAACGCTATCCGCTCAGCATTGACGCTGAGTGGCACTCCATTGTAGCACAAGAATAAACATAATAATTCAATAATTAAGATCGCGCATATGTTTATCCTTTTAATAAAAATCAATTCAACTTTAAATTCGGTTCTTTAGACGGTTGACCAACAGTCAACTTACTTTCTTTCTTTTCAAAATGATTTAGGTGTTAAGGGTTCCTCATTAACTCTTTGACCACCGGTCAAACCAATTTAGACTTTCACGAAAGTCAAACTACTTAACATTTAATGCCTATGACGGAGATAGCCTCAATCTGTAATACCGATGATAGCCTCAATTTGGTGGAGGTAGGATCCCTCGGGCGATAGCCTCAAACCCAAGATCACAGACCCTCGTGCGCACGTCTTAACCTCACTGACCAGGCCCTGCAGCCGCCCGAGCAATGGCCAGTTTCTATGTTCAACATAATAAACCAATTGACCCTAATTACCGATTAGAATTAATTAATTAACTTAACTAATTCATTAAAGTCTTGGATTTAACCATTAGGTTAAACCTACGTCAACGGAATATCTAGTCAACGCCTAAGTCACACGGGACCTAACCCAAGTCAAAATCAAACTTGTTCGGTCAATTCATAAACCTCAACAATTCAATTCAAATAATCAATTTAATCCAATTAACCAATCCAGCCAAATTATAGCATAAACACATATAACGATCCAAACCATTAAATCTATTCTAAACACTATTAACTTCATAGTACGGACCTGGATTACGCAGAAATCGAATCGATAGCTCGAACGGAAGACAAATCAACAAAATCAAACGAACAACGGGTCAAATTGAGTCAAAACACAAAATCGAACAATCAATCTGGCGTGGAGATTAATTTGCCGGCGGTATCAATCCGGGGCAGCAGTTGGATGCGGCGACGGTGGCGGACGCCGGCGTACAGTGGCGGAGCGGCCGCTGTGCTAAGGGCGACGACGGCTGGAGGCGATTGCCGGCGCTGCAACTCGACGGCGAGGAGAGACGCCGGTAGTGGAGGCGACGTCCAGCGTTCGGCGTGGCGGCGCTGCAACTCGACGGCGATGAGCGGCGGACTACTGGCGAAGGAGAAGCAGCGGCGATTGGCTGGGGAAGGACGTCCGGCGACTGGCAGGCGGCGATCGAAAATGAAGAAGAAGAAGGTGACGATGAAGATGTGCGGCTCTCATATCCGAACGGAAGAAGGTACGTTTATATGCCTTATTTTAATATTAATAGGTTTAGGTTTTACTTATTAATCCTAATACTAGTGGTTTGGGCTCCAGGCCCAAAATACCTGATTAAATGGTCATAACTTGAGCTCCATAACTCCGATTCGCGAGCCGTTTGAACCGGCGTGATCACAAAAATAATTCTTACGAAATGACATAAAAGTTGGGCTTAGAATCCAAATTATAATTTTAACCCTTTTTTGGGCCCAATTCGTAATCAATTGCTCTAACAATTTAATTAATTCTTTTGGGCCAGATTTTGGGGCGTTACAGTATGGGTTCGGGTAAATGATACTACCTCCGTCCCAAACTCCTCCCAGTGTATTTGTCCAGCTTGACTTTTTTGAGTCAAACTGGACAAACTTTGAAGTTCAATTACTTTCAATTTATATTGCATATTAACATAATGAAATACAATTTTGAAAATTCTCAATACGATAAATCTAATAAAGTCATTTTTATGTTAAAATACATTATGATTTTTATTTAATTAAAGCTAAAAGTTTGTCCAGTTTGACTTAAAAAAGTTAAACTGGACAAATACACTGAGACGGAGGAAGTATTTTTTATACTCCTAAATCTGTTAAAATATTACGGGTATTATACGGGTTCGGATCTATACCCGGCACAATGATAGGCCTAGTTAAAGAAGCTTTAGACCGGAAAGTATGTTTTATTGGTAAAGCCCAAATGCAATTTCCATATTTCAATTACTAGTAAAGTTAAAGCCCAAATGCCACAATGGCTCATTCACTTTTACCAGTTCACTCTTCACTTCTGATATTGAGAAACCTGCGACCCTCACCCGTTTCAACGGTTGACGAACGGAGCACGCTCGCAAGTCGCGCCACCGGGACTTGGGGAGCAGCCCTCGCCCTTCTGCTCCGACGGGTCTCCGACAGCTCCGACAGGTTGCCTTCGTATTCTCTAAGTCGAGAATGGATGTTGAGCCGTAGAGGTATGTTTGAATCTCCATTTCTCATCCAAGGTTTTTGTTTCAAACTTCAAACCTTTTCCTCTCTTGTTGATTTGCTCCAAGAGCGTGTTTTTGTATTTTTCATCCGAAAAAATCAATTCAATTTCATGACAATTTATGGATTTGAATTGGAAAATTTTTCCTCGCTGGCAATTTACTAATAATAAGACCTTGAATTGATTCGTGAAAATTTACCTCATAATTTCCTGATAATAACCTTTTCCCCTCTTGTAATTGAGTCTGTGAAAAATTTATGAATCTGTGAACTTGACTCTGAATTGATATGTGTAATGTGTTTGGAGTGCTTTTGGAGAGACAAAAGTTGTGGCTAGCTGTTTGACAGGGACAACAAAGAATGAAAACTCTATTTCGAGTGCTTATTGTGTTCTATATTTTAATGAAGAAAATATATTTTTTGCTCAATTGGTATTTTTTGTTGGTGTTTTCATATCCTTAATTTCTTAATTGGTATTTTTTATTGGTGTTTAAGTATTGATTAAAAAAAGGGTCTAAACTGGGTAAAAGCGTACCAAAAAAACACGCCCAGACCGACTACAAATAGGGTCCAATCTTCGTTCCATGTAAAATTGTGATTCTGGTCCAAACCGGCTCCTGTCCGGTTTCGAACCAGTGCACAGCCCTAATTATGACTAAAAAATTTAGTATTCTCTGTATATTTTTCAATAGCTTGTACTCCGTGTTTCAATAAAAGAAATCTAAGGACTTCCTATGTTTTTATCCCCTAAATAAGATTTTTTGCACCGTGAAATGTTTGCAATGGCATTATGTGTTGGCATTTCACAGTTCTTTTGGCATTATCTATTGGCATTAGTTGGCATTATAAATCCTATTTCGTATAAAAACATTGAAAGTCCTCTTTTTGTAAAAAGAACATGTATGGCCTAGTTTGGTATTTCTTCCTTTCAATTATTTTTATACTCATTTTTAGGACCCAAAATTCTTGTATGGCACAGGACCCTGAAAGTATTAGGACGGACCCTGCTGCGAGGGCAATATGGAGGCAGTGAAGTTTAGTTCGGCTTCACATTCCCTGGCACTTGGAAGTTCACAGTCGGTTTCATGCTACGGTCCTTATCCTAATAGGGTGCTGCAGTACAAGATTTACAGTAATGGTCTCAGATTAAAAGCTCCCAGAAGATTTTCTATTCGCGCCTCATCTTCTAGTGACCGAGATTCGGTAGTTACTCTGCTCGATTATGGTGCCGGCAACGTGCGGAGTTTGAGGAATGCAATTCAGTTTCTTGGTTTCAATATTAGAGACGTGCAAACACCTGAGGACATATTGAAAGCAAAATGCCTAATTTTCCCCGGAGTAGGGGCCTTTGCTGCAGCCATGGATGTGCTAAACAAGAACGGAATGGCCGAAGCACTCACTGCCTATGTCGAACAAGATCGCCCATTTCTGGGCATTTGTCTTGGCTTGCAACTGCTCTTTGAGTCAAGTGATGAGAATGGTCCAGTAAAAGGTCTTGGTTTAGTCCCCGGAGTAGTTGGCCGTTTTGATTCATCTGAAGGGATCAGAGTACCTCATATTGGATGGGATGCACTGGAAATAACTAAAGACTCAGAGATCTTGGATGGTATTGGAAACAAACATGTCTATTTTGTCCATTCATATCGAGCAATGCCTTCGGATGATAATAGAGAGTGGGTGTCATCTACTTGCAAGTATGGTGACAATTTCATAGCTTCGATCAAGAGGGGAAACGTCCAAGCCGTGCAGTTTCACCCTGAGAAGAGTGGAGATGTTGGCCTTTCTATCTTGGAAAGGTTTTTGAAACCGGGGTCCAAAACAACAAAGAAGCCATTCCAAGGTAAGGCCTGTAAACTTGCAAAGAGAGTTATTGCTTGTCTTGATGTCAGGAGCAACGATAAAGGAGATCTTGTTGTGACTAAAGGCGACCAGTATGATGTAAGAGAGCACACAGAAGAAAACGAAGTGAGAAACCTCGGCAAGCCAGTAGAACTTGCCGGACAGTACTACAAAGATGGAGCTGATGAGGTCAGCTTTTTGAATATCACTGGTTTCCGAGACTTTCCTCTTGGGGATCTCCCAATGTTGCAGGTATTGAGGCAGACATCAGAGAAGGTTTTTGTGCCTTTAACCGTTGGAGGAGGCATCAAAGACTTCACTGATGGAAATGGAAAGTATTACTCTTGCCTAGAAGTTGCAGCCGAGTATTTCAGGTCTGGTGCCGACAAGATCTCTATAGGGAGTGATGCGGTATATGCTGCAGAAGAATACTTAAAATCCGGAGTCAAAACTGGGAAAACCAGTATAGAGCAGATCTCAAGAGTTTATGGGAACCAGGCAGTGGTTGTCAGTATAGACCCTAGAAGAGTGTATGTGCGGGACCCACACGATGTAGAATTCGTGGCTGTCAGAACGAGGGAAAAGGGTCCGAACGGGGAAGAATATGCCTGGTATCAGTGCACAGTGAAAGGGGGGCGAGAGGGGCGAGGAATCGGAGCATTTGAGCTTGCAAAAGCTGTTGAGGAATTGGGAGCAGGGGAGATACTTCTGAACTGCATTGACTGTGATGGGCAGGGAAAAGGTTTTGATATTGACCTCATCAAGTTGGTATCAGACGCAGTGAGTATCCCTGTCATTGCAAGCAGTGGGGCCGGGTCAGCCGAGCACTTCTCTGAGGTTTTCAAAGAGACAAATGCCTCTGCTGCCCTGGCTGCCGGGATATTCCACCGGAACGAGGTGCCCATTCAGTCTGTGAAAAAGCACCTGCTCAAGGAAGGTATAGAAGTTAGAATGTAGTAGTAATGGTTTCTATTGATGTTCATGGGTTTTTCCTTAACCTGAGAACACAGAATAAATTTTGGAGTGGCTTGACACCCAAATTGATAAATCTCAAGAGTTGTGCGCAAAATATTTGAGCAGGCTTCTTCTTTATGGTGGCCAACCATGCCTTTAATGGAGCATGGGGTGCAAACTTTTGCTTCTTTTTTATTGGAACTTGATATGTATTTGTTGTTGACTATACCCCATTTTCATGTGGCATTCTTATTTTGGTCTCACACATTTGGCGTTAGGTAAATTAAGTGGATGTTTCTCTGTGTTCATAAGTTGGTTAAAATTATTTATAAGCTTTTCTTTAACTTGTAAGTTAGCAGCTGATGACATGTTTTTCTGTGTATAAGTTGACTACTTATGAATATTCTCAAATTAGTTAGCTAATATTAAAAAAATAAGTAGTTCTTGCCTATTTATTTTTAAGCTAGTTTTTTCAAAATTTTGTTTTGACCAAAAAAAAGTATTTATAAATATTCTCAAAAGAGTTATTCATCATTATGTTATTTTACTTTCACGAAAGAATTTTTAGCTTACAAGTAGTTTATAAGTTAAAAATTGTTTTTCAATAACAAGTCAATAAGTACTGACACAGTAAAACATATCTAATTATAGTTTTTTTAAATATTATGAATCTATATTGCAAATAAATACAATGAAATAAAATTTTAAAATTTTAACAAGACAGATTAAATTGAATAATGTTTATACTAATGAGAACTCTTACATTATCAAAAATGACACTAGTACGTGACACCAATAGTTTTGGTGCACCTACGGTGTTTCGTTCGTAAAATTGATTATTCCTATCTTCTAAGTCCTAACCTATTCCCTAAACCCCCGAACCCATCAATTTCACCACGCGCCCCTGCATCTCCCTTAGATCCCTGATTTGGGGTCCCAAATCAGCGATCTAGGGGGAGGAGGTTGGGGTGGAGGCAGGGCGAAATTGATGGGTCCGAGGGGTTTAGTGGGTGTGTTAGTGGGGTAAAATCATCAATTTTACGAACGTAGCACCATAGGTGCCCTAAAACCACTGGTGGCACGATGTTACACCATTTGAAGTGGTGTAACATTACACCCTCCGTCCAAACTTGAATTATCTATTTCGATGTACGATGTTTGACTGAAGTAATTTCTTAATTATTTTATATGAAAAATTGTGTAGAATTAAAAAAATAAAAAAACTACACCAAAAGATCTACAAAACTAGTAGTGACATAACTATATTATTTTATCAAATGACTAACGAAAATAGTAAAAGTAAGTGAATAAAGTTTGACCATGTGAACAATAAACATACAATTTAATTTGAGACATAAGTAGTATTGCATAATTTAAGTCCATAATTTAAGTAGTATATTATCGTGTTTGTTTAATTTAAGTCCAAAATTTGTTTAGTTTGATTCAAAAAGTTAAACTAGACAAATACACTGAGACAAAAATAGTATTCCGTATTATATAATGGTGGACAATATTAAATGCATTTTTTGCCTTTAAAACGTTTCTCAAATTAGTGATATAATACACAATCTAGCAATTGGAAAACATATAAATGAAACAAGGGATATGTTAGGGGTACACCAAAGGTGTACCCCAAATGTACACCACTCTCCCTCTCTACCATTCATTTTATTTTATTTTTAGTTTTTACTTTTTTTTGAATTTTTTAGTCTTTTTTGTGTGGTGATGGAGGGGGTGAGGATGTTTGGGGTACACTTTTGGTGTATCCCTAGCATTTTTCATGAAACAATCCATCTTACATGAGCTTGTAGCTAGGGAGTTGGTCACTAGACACGAGAAGAGATGGCTGCAAGCCTAGTAGCTGTCGGGTGCCATTGCCTTCTTCGTGATGAAGGTTCACAAGCCTATCCATCACTCCGTCCATCCATCATCCATTTTGATTCAGGGTCACTTTTAGTCATCCGGTGATATGGATATTCGTGGGCCTCACTCCCTCCGTTTGGCTTTAATACTCATTTTTCTCTGTCCGAAATTAATCTTTTCTTTTCTCATATATACGTATGTTTGGACAAAAAATACTACTCCGTATCTTTTTTTTACCTCCAGATTTAATCTTTTTGTTTTAATATTTAAACATTTTTAGTAAGGGTATTTTGGACAAATCTTACCATAGTCAACTTCTTTTAAATATTTTAAAGAGTTTATTGCATCATGACCCCCTGTGATTTGGTAAATGTACACGGTTACTCCATATGATTTCAAAACTTACGTTGTTGCCTATTATGCTTCTGGTATTGTTACGCCAATGCTCCTATGGACTAAAATATCCTTCAAATATTATGTGAATAGATCTATTTCCCCCCTATGGTTTTGAAAATTTGTACAAACACCACTCTTTTCTTTATTATTTTTCTTTTTTATGCAACTTTAATTTTTCATAAATGTTTTCAATTTCTTTTTCAAAATTATTTTTTATAAGGTCTTAATAATAAAAGTTTTATTTGTTTGCAATAAAAATCTACTCCCTCCGTCCCATAAAATCTTTCTACTTTTTTTTCATCCGTCCCATAAAACACTTCTCATTTCTATTAAAAAGTCACTTTTACCCCTTACTTTTTCATACCCTACCTATCACATCATACCTTTTTACTAATAATCTACCCATCAAATCCTACTTTTACCCATCACATCAAAGGACATTTTTGGAAATTCAATACCAAAATACACTCCCTTAAATCTCTTCAAAAAGCAAAACATCACATATTTCATGGGACGGAGGGAGTATTAAATAACAAGAATGAACGTGTACTTTTTTTGTCTCAAATTAAACATTTTCATTTTTTGTCCAAAAGAAGTCTTTATTGGTTCATTTTCAATATATGAAAATCAATGAAATATTCTATTTTTTCCATTAAAGCTCATTTCTCATTTTCCGTTCATTAATTTTATACGAATTGGTTCATTTTCATTTCTCATTTTCTGTTTCACATACAAACATTATTTTTCTTTTTATGAAAAAAGAAAAGAAAGAAGAAAAACAATAAAGAAAAAGTGGAGGAGACGTTGATTGCCATTTCCAAAACCATAGGGGGTAGCAGAGTTATTCACTTAATATTTGAAAGATATTTTTATCCAGAGAGACATTGACATAGCAATATTAGAATTATGAGAGACAACGACAAAAGTTTTGAAAAGATGAAAAATAAAGGTGAACATTTACTAACTATAGAGAGTATTGGTACAATCAACTCATATTTAAAATAAAGTATTTTCCCAAATGAGTTCTCAATAAGTTTTAATTACCTACGTGGTCCTCTATAATTAAGATTAATTACCAAGATGGTCCTTCGTAAATAATGTTACTCAAATGGGGATTAATTGAGGATATTTGGGTATTTTTTATCCGCTAAATTTAGAATTAGTTCTTAAAATGATCATTTATAATGAAGTGTTTTCCCAAAATGGTTTTTCTAATTAAAGATATGTATTTGATTTGAAATTTAAAAGATTTTTTCTAAGTTTTAAATAATTCATTAATTATTTATAGTAAATGTATTTTTTAAATTTTACATTTAGTTGTGCAGAAATGATTGTTTTGAGAATATATACTTTAAATTTGGATGATCAAAATACTAAAATATCTCTCATTTAATCATCATTTGAGTCACATTATTTACGAAAGACTATCTTGAAAATAGATCTCAATTATAGAGGACCATGTAGGTAATTAAAACTTATTGAGGATTGAATTGAGAAAATACTGACCATTTTCAGAATTTATAAAATAAGGAGTATTAACCACACCAACATTTGTATTCGATTTGTATACCACAAAGAACAATGGTGCACAAGTGTTCGTGTCACAGTCACAAAACAGTACTTGCAAAGTTGCAATGGTGGGAGCAAATACTGTGCTGAAGGGGAGAAGCACCTTCCTTCTTTTCTCCTCTCGCCCTCTCCTCTCTCCCATTTTCAACCATTTACCCTACAGTATCACCATCAAGAACGCTAGTCCCTGCCGCCGGCAGCAGTCGCTATCCCATCCGTCCACTTCTCTCCAATACTGTGAATTGAGTCGCCGGAAAATGGCCGCTCCGCTCCCATTACACGGACGAGGAGACGGAGGATTGCTCTCCGAGTTTTCCTGCAGCGCCACCGCCGACTCTTCTTCCGCCAAAGACGACGGTAATCTTGATCCTGATAACCCTGCGGGCGATTCCGGTTCGGGAGATTCGTCTTCTCGTAATCAGGTTACGGCGGAGCTCAAGGACGCGGCGAACACACTGGACATTAGGGTTGGGAAAATCCTCAGGGCCTGGAAACACGGGGAGGCCGATTCCCTTTATGTAGAAGAGGTCGATATGGGCGAGCCCGAACCTAGAACTATCTGCAGCGGCCTTGTTGACTATATCCCGCTCCAACACCTTCAGGTCTTTGCCTCTTCATTCCTATAACTTTTGAATTTTTTTTGGATGTCATTATCTGAAATTCCCAGATTTTCATTTTTCTTATAGTTCCTCATCTTGAGACTTTGATGAGGCTCTTCTTAGTTGCTGTGAACGTAAGTAAAATGTTGAAACTGGTTGAGTAAAAACTGCGAAAACAGGTGAACCAAGCTGTATGAGATAAAGGATTGTGTGGGTGGAGATTATCTAATTCAGTTATGAGTAGAACCCAAGCCTCAGAACCCCCAAGAGGTTCTCCAAAACTAGGTTTCAGGTAACATTAGTGTTTCCGGGTCTCAGGAAATTATGTTGGAGCTTCCGAAGCTGTCGAAAAATTGAATTTGGTTTTCTGAGGTTCTTGTAATCAGAGTACCTCCAAAAGTGTACCCTAAATTAAACATTGAGGAACATAGTTTCACCAATATCACCACCAGCTTCTTTTCTTTTTGAGCATCTTTTCACTTTTTCAGTTCTTGGTTTAAATTTAAGATTCATTGTGGTTCTTATCTAATTTGGGTTATAATGCATGGACTAAATCATGCAGGACAAGTACGTGATTGTCCTTGCTAATTTGAAGCCAAGAAATATGCGTGGTGTTAAGTCTTCTGGGATGCTTATGGCAGCTTCTTGTGCGCTGCATCATAATGTCGAGCTTCTCATGCCACCTGAGGGTTCTGTTCCGGGTGAAAGGGTGTGGTTTGGTTCAGATGATGAAAAAGACACCTTACCTGAGGCTGCAACACCCAATCAGGTACTTTCTTGATGTAAAATTTAGATCTTTGGATGGACTTGGTAAGAAATGGATTTGTGAAATCAGTCAGATGTTTCATTGCTGCCTTTTCTCTTGAGTAGTGTCCACTTCCTATCCTGTAACAATCTCAAGTTAGTTCCACATGCTAAGAGTTCATTCTCAAAAGGATCATTCACACCTGGGGCTTGAGGGAAACCGTGCTCAATCACATCCCAACCTCCTTCAATAGTTTCATATGCAGTTCTCACTTTTCCGAGATACACACAAAAACTTTCCTCAATAACAATTGTATTATTGTCACTCTAAATCTTCATATATACTAACTAGTACTCCCTCCGTCCTATAATTAACTTCCCGGTTTGACCGGAGCTCATTTTTAAGAAAGTGGAAAAAATGTTTTGACTTTCCCAAAATACCCTCTACCGCTACTCAACCGAACAATGTCTTCTCGGATTTACTATGAACAAAGACACCTTGGATTAAATTATCTGGTGTCTCACATATTCATCCACAAAAATTTAGTCCTATAATCATGAAATCACATAATGAAAGAAACAAAAAATCTAAAATGAATTTTAAAAGCAATTACAACAATAAAATCACATTCTAAAAGAAACATGAATCTCAAATAAAATCTAAAATAAGAAATCAAAATTGTCGTCAACGCTCAGCATTCAAGATCTGCAATAGAGACTTTGCTCGCCGGAGCTTCGGAAATCGTCAATCAACAAAAAAGCTCAAATCATCGCCTCATATACTTTCACCATATCGGGCCAACAAAAGAGGAAGATGAAGAGCCATAGAGAAAACAGATCTGCTGCCCTCCTTGTTAGATTTGCTACCCTCCTTGCTAGATCTATTGTCGTCCTTGCCGGATCTGTTGGCCCGCCCCACCCCAGGTGTGCTTGTGCTCCACCACAGAGGGGAGAGAAGAAGAGTAGAAGAAGAAAATAGAAGATGAAGACGAGAAGAAAATCAAAGAGAAGATGAAGCCCCGCCACAGACATGCAAGAGAAGATGAGAGAAGGAGATGATGAAGATGAGAAGAAATTATAGAAGAGGATGAAGAGACCATAGAGAGTTTGAGGATGAAGAAAAGAGAAATGGGGGAGAGTAAAATTCTAAAGGGCAAAAGAGACAATTACTCTTGGTTTAGTTGCCATTTAGGGAAACGGGAAGTTAGTTTTAGGACAACCCAAAAAGGAAAGTGGGAAGTTAATTTTAGGACGGAGGGAGTACAACCCTATGAATCCAAAGTGTAGACTGTAGACTATCAAAGTCATTGCTAAATTTGTTTGACCTTTTCCTAACATTGTTGGCATTTAAATTTCTTGAACCTTTAAATGAGAGTAGACTTAAAAGGAATGCCCGTAGATAGAAGTAAAATGCCATCAAAATTCAAAATATTAAAATACGAGTGATATTGTTTTTATCCCCTAAATACTATGTTCGACTGGAGAGCAACTAAAGACCGGGAATAAAAGGAGGGTTTTTTTGGATTGGGTCCAAATATATTGGACAGGAAAACCTTCGGCCAAAAAAAATGGTGCACAAATGGTGATGGCACAGAAATGGCGTTGTTATGGGAATATTGGTTGCCACAGTCAGATATCTGGCGATTGTGGGCCAAATCTCCAATGGCTCATTTATGGACTATTGACCAGAAAATTAGTAAGTGACCTACCCTTCCATCTGACCCTTTATCAGATGTCAAAGTCCAGGTTCTTTTTTCTCATTCAGTCTTGTATACAACCAAACATGCTTGACCACTATCAGCCGCCTTTTAAAAAACAAGTTGCCCTGACGGGCTTCACCTCATGATAACTGATATGAAGCTTTAGATCGCCATACTCCGCAACAAATTTTAACAAAGGCAACATACAAAATTTATTACGGAACGTAGTTCAACTCTTCTGAGGAAAGATAGCTAAAGCTAATACTCTCTCCGTCTCAATTTTGATTACAATTTTTTTTCTCTTCAATCGATAACTTTTGTTTATTTGTGTGTTTTCATTGATTATTTGATAAAATAAAATATTCTTGTCACCTCTTGTTTTGTAGAACTTTTAACATAGTTTTTTAATAGGTTATTTCTATTTTTTATCGATATACCAATTTGTTATTAAAATGATTTCAAAAGATGAAAGATTTTGCCTCGTAAATCCCAATTTGTAATCAAATTTTGGACGGATGGAGTACTAATGATTATAGGAAACTACAGAGTCGATTCCCAAGACTTGGGTTGCATCCAACTTCTTTGACTGAGGGTGGCACATGCTCCTTGCGATGTATGTTGCTTATTGTACCGCTGCAAAATGAAAGTACACATAACACTGATCTCAGAAACCTTGCTCTTGCTTCTTGCAACAACAACAGACCAGTAAAAATCCAATACCTTACCCCTACCCGTAAAGTAGAGAGAGAGCGTTTTGTGAGACACGGTTGGCTCAGGATATTGGAGCACAACAGCAAACCCTCTTGCAAAATATGGTATTTGAGGAAATCTGATTTGTCTCTCACTCTCTTATGAGTTACGAGATCTGTTTTCATGCCAATATCCTTCCTCAAATTGGTGATGACAATCCTAATAACCATTAGTTTCGAACCCATATCTACCTTCCCAATATAAATCAAAATGAAATATACGGAGCATCATTTTTTGAATTCATGTATATTTTGTGATCAGAAATTCTTTATCAAAAAATAAATTAAGTAAAGATTAAGAGAATCCTTCTGCAGGATGACAGCATATGAATATTATGAATGAGGACATGATGTGTTTCTTCTTTGTATAAACAGGTCGGGTAGGTGGGTACATGCCCCAATATATATATGTATGACGTGAGGTCCATTACATGTCTAACACTAAACTAAAACAAGCTACAGTCAAACTCTACCAACCTTTTCTTGTTCATACACACTAGTTCCTTGTCTGCACACCTTTCGTATTGCCGCTAATGGGTGTCTGTGATTATTGTGAAAATGGAAAGAAATGATTGTTTCATTTACACTATGTTTGGTTCAAAGAATTTGGGAGGAAAAGAAAAGAAAATAGTTTTTCTCTCATTTTCCTCACCAAAATGGGAGGAATTTGGTTTTTCTTCCACTAGGTAAATTTTGCCTTCTTATTTTCTTTTCCTTCCACTTTTCCTTTCTTTTCCTGTCTAACCAAACAAGAAAAACTGTTTTCGACTTAATTTTCTTTTCTTTTCCCTCTCAAATTTCTTGAACCAAACATAGTGTTAATTACCATGAGTTAAGAAACTGTGATTGGTTTGACATTGGAAATATAGTTGATGCGCCAACAAATCAGCCGTTGCTAGGAATTTGTGTCGCCTGTGTGAGAAAGCTGTTGTTTAGGTTAAGCTTTTTATTCAGCTGTTAAATACAACAAAGTTAGTGTTACTGCTCATTCCTTTGCAGGTTCAGAAGAAAAAGATATGGGAGTTAGTGCAGCCACATCTCAGAACCAATGATTCTTTTGTTGTTATGTTGGGCCCGCACTGTATGCGAGCACCAAAGGGCGTTGTGGTCAGCAGCTCTTTAGCTAATGCAAACGTGTCATAATCAATCAAAGTGACGGCTTGTTGACATAGTGAAGACATGGGAAGATTTCAAGCATTACTGCTTGTAAGTTTTCTTGGCTCTCAATCCTCTCATGGATCGGAACACATTCTTGTAAGGATACGGGTGGCCTGCAGCATATTCAGAATGACGTTTTTTTGGGTGATTAGACTTGATGAAGACATGTTGATTAACATGCACGAATGGTTTTTGACGTTGATTTGAGTTTTAATGTCGAGATAAGATTGACATCTCTCGGAATAATGGGAGGACTTGTTACGGCATGCAGGTAAGCCTAGTCCTCTGGCTGAACCAAAGAGCTATTATAAAGTCTCATGTTCCAATCAAGATTAATGCTTCTTCTCCATCTCATAAACTAGCCAATGAATCTTATTAGTTATTATTGCTTGTCTTTAACCCCCCACTGATAATGAGGGGCAACTGAGCATGCTTATCATCTGAGAGAAGAACTCTTCTTCCAACTTTCATTGTGTGATAATCTGCAACACTTTTGGAGATACTTGTAAAAAGAGTTGTCACGCCGTGTAGGTACTTGTGAAAAGGATGAAAAGGGGTTTTTCCAAAGTTGATTGGGCACAAAAGTTAAGAAAATGAAAGAATATGATTATGGTCAATTTAAGAGAAGGAGAAAATATTTGAATGCTTGAGAAAACTCCTTCCTATGCTAAGAACAACTCCAAATGTTTTGATTCCCTAGACCGTCAGGTCTCGTCACTAATTTCTTTTCCAATTGCTTCCTACCCCTTCCCGCCGGTTCTAATTGTTGAAGGGCTGAAATTGAAGAAGATATTTTGTCCTCTCATATACACTCTCCCGTGAAGTATAGTTTTTATGAAAAAGGTAAAAATGGTAGTTATGAGCTTTTATCCTCTTTGATACCCTTCGGGTTGGAGATGCTCTAAGAAACTTTTATATTTCTCGCAAAATAAATAAATATTACACAAAAACACATCACACATTTGTACTAAAAAAATATGTAACACTTGTCATTTTTCTATTTTTAAATAAATTTTAACCACACATTTCTCTTTTACGTTTTATGATATTATTATACCAATTTAATTAAAACACGTACAGTGTTCTGATTATAGAATTAATTCTTTCTACTTCTAACCTCCAGAAACCCCTTAGTTGGACCAGTCCTTAACGCAATTCTACATCCCCTTCAATTTTACCATTTGAATTTTGGTTAAATTTTAACTCCAAATTCAACAAAAAAATTTGTCATTCAATTGGAGGGGATACATGGTCCACTAGGGAGGGGTCAGATTGAGTTGTTTATTGAGAAATTAAGGAATATGAACATTGATTTTACAATATTCCAATTGAATTGGTGTGATAATCTTAAATCAACTAGTATCACACCCCGTGCGTTGCACGGTTTCTATTAACGTTATAAATTTATATTGGTATTATTAAAAAAGTAAATAAGTACCCCATATAATGAAATATAATGTTTTTCAATTGTAATATATAAATTATCTCCACCACATCTTCCTATTATGAAAAGAAGGGGAAACATGTACCCATCGTTTTCCCGCCCAAGTGACTTCTTAAATATGGTTTAAAATATTAAAATAGCGAGTGTTTTAAAAAAAGAATTAAAAAGAATGAATGATTGAATTTTGATATTATTATTTTTATTAAAAATCAATGGAGGTTAGATTTATTTTTCTTGAAACGCCGATTTCATAACCTTTTAAAGCATAGAAATAAAAAGAGGAAAGATTTAAAAAAGGAGGAATTCTTGAATTTTATTAATAACTTTAATGTGCAAGCAATTAACATGGTGCAAATAAAATACATAAGATTAAAATTTTAAAACTTTCATTATTAAGCACAAAAATACTCACGGTTATAAAATTCTTGCAATTTTTTTATTTTCCGGCACACTAAAAAATTAATTACGCGTATAATAAAGAAAAAAAGTTTCAAGAAGTTAATTTTTTTAACATCGCCCAATACTCGACATTAGACCTGGCAAAAAATGACGCGACCTGTTTTTGACTCAAGATGCGACCCGAAAATATTGGGTTTTGAACAAAGGTTTTACTGACCGAACCCGAAGTTGACTGAACTCGAAATGACCCACTAAAAATGGGTCAACCCGACGGAACCCAAACCCGACCAGACCGACCCGCTAATCTAAGATTTTTTTTAGAATCATATATTTTAATATGAAATATAGTGTTATAAAAATAAGATTATAATCATACTTCTTTGCTTACTACTCATTTTTTGTGTATAGATTTATACCATCATAACAAATTTTAATGATGTCGCATAACTATCTTACATTTTTTCAAAATTTCTACATATTTAATTTTGTTATTCGTAATATTGACACTATGTCATAGAAATTATTTAAAATTTCAAAAAAATTAATAAAACTCATAATCTGTTGGGTCAACCTGAACGAACCCCATGACACTGGGTCATGAACATGTAGTTATCAACCCAAACCCGAACTTATCCGAACTCGAAGTAACTCGAACCCAAGGTGACCAAACCCGAACCCGACCTGACCGACCGGTTTGCCAGGTCTACTCGACATATCAGACAAATAAAAAATGATTCGAGAAGGGGCCTTTTTGTTTAATATGCTAATAACTTCCAAAATTCTATGATTTCTTTTTTTGGCAATTCTTTCTTTTCTTAATATGTTAAATATGTTTTTTCATGCATAAAAAATCCCCTTCAATTTTCGGGCATTAAGTATGTACAAATTTTATAAAGTTAATTTCTTTTTTTAAATAGTTAAAACCGTATCATTTATATATACAATGCTTTCCTTTTATAAAATCATATTATTTATATACACCGTATTAAATTACACATGAATCTTATAAGGTATTTTCCTTTTATATAAATGAAATAAAGCCATATTTGTATGTTGCTTAATTATAATTACCGTAGATTAAAAATGTAGATCAAAATCGATGGTTCATAAACAATAGCGTTTGGGCAGAAAAAAGGATGGGGCATAATTCTCCTGCTTTTAAGAATAGAATGATAATATTAGGCAATTGATATCTACACTCCATATTTTACTAGTTGCACTCCACTTTTTTTATTTTTTAAAAGATTGACAATTTTGCCCTTTCAATTACAAATACCTCGTTTTCATCATCCCTTTCATCATTAATATTTATATTAACTATTTAACAAGATTTATATTTTTGAGGATTAAATTATACTAATTAATACTTATTTTTTTAGGGAAATACTTATTTAACAAATTTTATAATATTGTTATAATTTTTGTTTATGTATTTAGAAACACACCAAGTCGTTATTGTAATTAGTACATTGTATCATAAAGTCGTATAATAAAATAAAATATACTATAATTAATTGAAAATTTTCAAAAAAAACACGTAATTCTATCAAAGAATTATTGTCATATATTTCTTCCACACTTTTGAAAATTGGCATGGAATGAAAAAATTACATTTTTAAAAATGTATCAAATGTTCTACAAAACCATAGATGATATTACGGAGTTTTATATTATTTTATCAAATAAGTAACGAGAACAAGAAAAAGAGTAATTAAGATTTGAAGGGATGGAGTATCATGTTATCTAACTCAAAGTGGTCATCCAAAACTAAAAAAATTATATATCTAAAAATATTAACAAATTTTTTTAGCAAATCAAGACATGATTGACAATTCTATTTTATCAAAAGATCATGAAAGTCATTACTTTGACAAATTTATTTTAGGCAAATTATGCTTCATTTACTTAATGTTGAGATGAACATGCTTATTATAAATTTTTTTAAAAAAGACGCATAGCTACTTTTATGTGAGAAAGTCCACAAGATTTTTGGAACTTAGGTGCAACAAATAAGCACTGTACTCTTCATTTTGCTCCATCTATCTAAAGAAGAATTTTGCATTTTATTTTTCTCAATCAAATATTACATTTGATTTTTCTCAATCAAATTTTATATTGTTTTGATCACGTTTTGAGAAAAATGTATATATTTAGTTATAACTTATATTTATTGTAGTTGAGTTTATTTGAAAATATATATTTTATACATCAAATTTTTATAGTTGAAATATTTATTAATGTACAAGCATAATTATTTATGGCCAAAGTAGCGTGTAGTAAAAACTCAAATGTAAAGATATTTTTTGGATTAGTGGATTAAAATATGGAGTATTAATTAAATTATAATCCTCAAAATTATAAAAATTGTTAAATGGATAATATAAAAAAATCAATGATTAAGTTTTACTGTTTTATTTGCGAATAAATTAAGATAAGAGTAATGGGGTAAATCATATCTAGTAGGAATGTAGGATGAAAATGGGGTCTTCTAGTTAAAAGGTTATTATTGTCCATCTATTAAAAATTTTTAAAATGTGGAGTGCCATTAATAAATTATGGAGTGTAGTGTTGGGAATAGATCCTGGCCTCCTAGGCCCTTCTTTGGCTGTGGTTGGCCGAAAATGTTGTCCTTGATTTTGTTGATGATCCCAGTCTTGAGCCCTTTGGTTGTTGGCGGACTGCTTGAGCTGCTCTCGTGGCGAGAGCGGGTCGCTGCGTGCCTTTTGGGGGATGGATTGGGAATCGTCCTCTTGGGGGCCTTCCTCGGGCACGGGACAACCAACTCAGAACTGGTACGGACAAGGGGAATCTGACTATTTAATTAAAACAAAGCATTGCGATGGTCCCTGCGGATGTTAACGCAATGTGATTTCTGCCCAGTGCTCTGAATGTCAAAGTAAAGAAATTCAACCAAGCGCGGGTAAACGGCGGGAGTAACTATGACTCTCTTAAGGTAGCCAAATGTCTCGTCATCTAATTAATGACGCGCATGAATGGATTAACGAGATTCCCATTGTCCTTGTCTACTATCCAGCAAAACCACAGCCACGGGAACAGGCTTGGCAGAATCAGCGTGGAAATAAGACCCTGTTGAGCCCGCATCGCCAGTTCTGCTTACCAAAAATGGCCCACTTGGAGCTGTTGATTCAGTGGCACGGCTCAACAAAGTAGCCGCACCCTCCTACCTATTTAAAGTTTGAGAATAGGTCGCGGGCATTGCACCCCCAATGCCTCTAATCATTGGCAACTCCCATAATATTAGTGTGATTTCCTTCTCGCTTTTAGAAAGTATTTATTTTGTCTAATAAAAATTATCACAATTTAACTTGTACTCTCACCACAAATTGTAAAAAAAATATTTTTTATAACATAAAATGTGTGGCTAAAATGTTATAGCGTTTGACGAAAAAACTCAGAATGTGAGACTTTTTAGACAAAGAATCAAAAAACAACAAAAGACTATATCATTTTTTAGAAATTACATCCCAGTAGTATAGTACTAATCATCATTTTTTTAATATTGAAATTCAGGAAGGTACTAGTGTCAACGGATCACACTTACTGATTTGAAGCTTTTCCAGTGCTGCACTTGCAAAATTGAAGGTTCCTATCTCTTTAGCACCATCCCTAAATCCCCCACCTAGCCAACCCATGGGCACCCACCCTAGATTTGGATAGGGTAAAAGAGGGATCTAGGGTGGGGGTTTAGGGGTCGGGCTGGGGTAGAGGCGCCAGTGCGGTGAGGTTTAGAGAAAGAGTTAGGAGTCGTAAGAAACATCAGTTTTGTAAATAGAGCATCGAAAGAACTCTAAGTAAGCAAGTGCCGTCAGTTGAAACTAGAATCTAGTGTCAATGGGATCTAGAAATTAGAAAGTTCAAAAAAAAAAGAAAGGATAAAGCCAATTGTTATGATGCGTACGTGTGTGGTGGTGATTAACCCTAGTTAGCCACCCACCACCAATCCACACTCAACATTTATCTCTCATCTCCTATTTCATTATCCAAATCCAATTTGTACCCCCGCCGTGATCCATGGTTCATTTCATATCCCTCCTATATATCCTCTCCTCTCTCGCTCGAGAAAGAAAGAAAGGAAGGAAGGACCTCTTTTAGTTCCGCTGCCACAAGGAAAATGGCGACCACTTCATCCTCCACTAATGGACCTCTTAACATCTCCATGGTACGCTCTTCTTGTCTCCCTCCCTCCCTCGCTACCACTCTAATTTAACCGTCTGACTGAATTCCTCAAATGCCCCGACTCTTAGTTTATATTTTTAAATCTTTTTAAATACTCCGTGTTTTATTAATTAAATATTTTTACGACTTAAATGTGAATTACACTCTTCATCTCACTATTTTTTTTAAATTATAAAACCTGAGAGTGTGTCACGAAAATTTAAAACAAAAGAATGTGTGATTCATATAACCGAAATACTGAAATGGATTTTTAAGAAATTGGAAAAACACTATTCCCATTTATGATAATTGAAAAATGTTTTGAAATACGGAGTAAGGAGTAATTTGAAAGCGTTTTAGCAACACGGGTCAGTCGGCGGGGTGGCGAGTGGTGGGGGACAGCGGGGACGTATTGGGCGGGGGTGGGGGAGGTGTGGCGGTGGGACGGGGTGGACGAGGCGGGTGGGGCTAGCAGGTAGTGGTAGGGTAGGAGAAAGTAGGGGCTGGGGAGCCAGGGCGGGAGCGGTGGGGGCAGGGGTGGATGGGGGCGAGCCAAGCCCGCAGGGCGGTAAGGGACATTGAGCGGGGGTGGAGAGTGGGGGTTGAGAGTAAGTACATATTTTCTTATAAATCAAACACAAATCATTTTCTAGGCATTGAAATTTCCAGGAAAAATATTTCCTCCTGAACAAATGGATCCTAAGTATGTAAATTTTATTTCCTTTAGCATGTCACCTATCTCTTTGTAGATTTTTTTTAGTATACTACCTCCGTGTCATTGTATTTGTTCAGTTTGACTAAAATGAAACTAAACAAACTTTGAGCTTGAAAGCATTTTTATGATAAAATTTTTATTTGATTGAAGCTCAAAGTTTATTCAGTTTGACTCAAAAGAATCAAACTGGACAAATACGCTAGGACAGAGTTGGTAGTTTTTAAATATGAAAATTTTATATTTTACTAATTTTTTTAACCATTTACTGTATTAACTCAATTGAATAGAAAATAATTTTAGTCAAGCATCCTAAATCATCCTAAATTGTACTATATAGAATCCAAAGGGACAGAGAGAGTTTATTTTAAATGTAAAAATTTATACAGCGTATATTTTTTTCAAAAAAATAATTCGTAGGACGAAATGTTTTGTGCCATTTTACTTGGGGTATCTAATGGAAAATCTTAATATTGTTTAAAACTGATTGAATTTCAAATCTTTTAGGCGCCGTTTGGTACACGGAATTCAAACTATGGAATTGGAATTGAGGACTTCAATTCCAATTTTCATGTTTGGTAGCACAAAAATTATGTGGATTTGGAATTGATAGTGCAAAAAATGAATTGGAATTGGTGAATTCAATTATATGGAATTGAATCTGATGGAATTTTAATTTCAATTCAATTCCAATTCCATCAATTCCGTGTACCAAACGGACCCTTAGTTTCCAATTTTTTGGTTCCAAAAAGTTGGTTTCCAAACATCTAAACAATTTACTTTAGCAAAAAAGAAATTATTGTAAAAAAGCCACAAAGTGCACTAATTTGTCATTTGCAAACCCAAAAGAATAAAATGGTTTTCATAGATGCCAAGTTTCTTTATTTTGTGATGTTTCTGTTTGTGATTTTAACCTTTCTCATTTTTTAGCAAAAAGCCATCCCAAAAGTTTGTAGCCAAATAATCAAAGTTTTGTCAAATGAACACTTTAAAAGACAAATCAAGGAAGTGATCAGCTAAATGTGCTGATAATGTTTGTGAAATGGATGGACCTTAGTATATACACAATCTTGCAGTTCAGTTTGAACAATGGAAGTGGGGGAACTTCAGTTCCGTGCCCGGCTTTCTTCAGAGAGGGCCCAAAGAAAACAAGAATCCATAGAGCTGGCAATGGCATCCCGGAGATTTGTTGCAGGCGGTTGATTGTTGCAGCACAGGCACCAGAAGCAGCTGAACCTGAGACCGATGAGAAGAAACAGAGTGATAAGGACAAATGGAAGGTCCTTGCGGAGGACATATCCGATGATCAACAGGACATTGCCCGAGGAAAGGGAATGGTTGACACTCTTTTCCAGGCTCCTCAGGGTGCTGGCACTCACCATGCTGTCCTCAGCTCTTACGAATACATCAGTCATGGCATTCGCCAGTAAGTCCATCTTTCATCCATTTTGGATATTAGTGGATAGTACATACTCCCTCCATTCCATATAAACTATCTATTAAGACTTTCTTGGTACATTGAACAATGAATGAACGTAGACATAAGTTATGTCTACATTCAATCATTTTTTAATGTATTAAGAAAGTCATAATGGAGATTACAGTTAATATGGAATGGAGGGAGTATCAATTATCAAAGAACCAACTAAGCCATAAGCTCAAGCTTGTGGCTTTTGGTCAAGAAGGCTTTGATACCATGTCAAAGAACCAACACAACGAAAAGCTTAAGCTTGTGGTTGTAGGTCACGTAAAGGTTTTATATTCTAACACAAGAAAAAAAATAATGTGCGCTTTTTTTGTTTTCAGATACTCGGCATTTGATAACACAGTAGATGGATATTACATTGCCTCCGGTTTCATGGACAAGCTTGTTCTCCACATCACCAAGAACTTTGTGAAACTGCCCAACATTAAGGTTTGGCTTGTCATGAGTATACTTTTGGAAATGAGTGTGGAGTGAATAATCCGGTGATAGATGGTTTCCACAAACTTTTTTTGTAGGTTCCTCTCATCTTGGGTATATGGGGAGGCAAAGGTCAAGGAAAGTCTTTTCAGTGCGAGCTTGTCTTTAGGAAAATGGGAATCAAGTGAGTTTTGCTTCATTTTGATGGACATAGAAAAAACATTAAGGCTATGTTTGGCAAATAGAACAGACACAATGGACTCATTTGACTATTAAATATTTTAAGTTGTGTTTGGTGAATGAACACCATTTCAGGCATCTAAAGTTAGTTGAGCTATCTGAAATACAATAAGTTAAGCTAAGCTGTCTCAAATACAATAAGTTGAGTTGAGTGACTTTACAAAAGCTAGCCACCTTTTCTGGTCGTTTTGCCAAACACAGCATAAGAAATATAGGGAAGTAAACAGAACTCCCACATCATTCTTGAACAATATATGCTTGATATTGAAAACTCTCAGCCCTATAATGATGAGTGCTGGAGAACTGGAAAGTGGAAATGCTGGTGAGCCGGCTAAGTTAATAAGGCAAAGGTACCGTGAGGCAGCAGAAATAATCCGGAAGGGCGACATGTGTGTCCTGTTCATCAATGACCTTGATGCAGGAGCAGGCAGGATGGGCAGCACGACACAGTACACGGTCAACAACCAAATGGTGAATGCCACACTTATGAACATAGCTGATAACCCAACCAATGTCCAGCTTCCAGGCATGTACAACAAGCAGGAGAACGCGCGCGTCCCCATAATAGTCACTGGCAATGATTTCTCCACACTTTACGCCCCTCTCATTCGTGATGGTCGCATGGAGAAGTTCTACTGGGCCCCAACTAGGGCAGACCGGATCGGTGTTTGCAAGGGTATATTCCGGACTGACAATATTCCTGATGACCACATCGTTAAGCTTGTCGACACCTTCCCCGGGCAATCAATAGGTAATCTTTGTTAGAGTATATAATCTTTCCTAGGCCTACACGCTACAACCATAAGTATGAGCTTTTGATTGATTTGGTTCCTTGATATGGTATCCAAATATTGCTTGCATGACTTGGTACCTTACAATCATTGAAAGATGGAAAATATGCCAACTCACTAAAGCCCATTCAACAATGTTTATAAAAGGAGCTAATTTAGTTTGTACAATGTTTGAGTGCAGATTTTTTTGGTGCCCTAAGGGCAAGAGTGTATGATGATGAAGTGAGGAGGTTTATCCAGGCCATTGGTATAGAAAGTGTAAACGAGAGACTTCTGAACTCTCGAGATGGACCCCCAAGTTTCGAGCAGCCAAAGATGACCCTTGAGAAGCTGCTTGAATATGGAAACATGCTTGTACATGAGCAAGAGAATGTTAAGAGAGTTCAATTAGCCGAGAAGTACCTAAGAGAGGCTGCCCTTGGAGATGCAAACGACATGCTACGTGAAAATAAATCAAACCTCTAACCATCCAAGATTATGTAAGAAAATATATACAATGTTCTTACAACTTAAATGCCACTCCCTCTGTCACATAATTATCTTCCATCTTTCACTTTTTCCATCCGTTTGAAAATTATTATCACTATCTTTTCGAAAAAATTATTCTCTGGTTGATACTGTTTCTCTATTCTTTGCATCAATCTCAACCAAACAGTTTCACTTTATTAAAAATGTGTAAAGTCAGAATCAAAGATGAATATGGGATGAAGGGAGTAATACAATTGGTACTATACTAGGAGAATAAAGAGCGGAATGGACAATCAAAATTACAATACTCAATATAAAATTACCATAAGGAAAACTACAAGAGGAGAATAAGATTATGCTTTGGATGCCATAAAGGACCTTAAATATCAGAATGTTTGCATTACTGCTCTTTTTTTTGCAGGTTCTGAAGAATAAAAGATTTGGCAAATATTGCAGCCACATCTCAAAACCAATGATTCTTATGTCATTATGCTGGGCCTGCATTGTGTGAAAACGCCAATCGCGGTTGTGGTTAGCAGCTCTTTATCCCCGAATCTTGTGGGGTCCAATTGGATTGTTGTTGTAGTAGTTGTTCTTGTTGTATAATTGTAATTAATATGCTGTATATTCTGGCATATATTATGGGTATTTCTTTTCTTGCATTGTAAATGTAATATGAGGATACATGTCACCTGCAATGCAAGTTAATGAAAATGACATTTGATTCGTGGATTGATGAGTCTTGGCCCACATCTTCTACTCTGACCCAGCTTCTTTATGTGCTTCACTCGTAAGGAAGACATTTATTTATGTGTATGGATGGCTTTGACATTCATTTGAATTTGAATGTTGAGATAAGATTCAATTCAGTGTATTCGCAAACTAATACTCCTTTGTATTACAATTGTTCATTGTTCCTCCAAATAATGTTTATTTGTTTCTACCTTTTCATGTTTATGTATTTGTTTTTTGGGCTCATTTTCTTCTGAAGAGTTCTCCTTTGAGCATAACGGATGTGATTATCATAGTATATTTGGATGTACGTTATACGTAATGTTCAAAGGTAACATACCCATCTTCTAAAAAAAGGTTGACATCAATTGTGCAGGAACAAGTAAAATAGGAATCCATTCAGATCATTTGGGTTCCACTTTTGCTGAAAATGTGAACTCCCTGCCACTATAATCAAAGGCATCATGGTGTGCAATGGCAGCTCTCAGTGATCCAAAGTCTGTGGTTGATGAGGAAGCAGACACCGAGTTTGTGTTTAGCCCATCATCGTTCTCTATGAGGATGGTTTCAAGTGTCTTCACTACTTCACTCATCACCGGACGCCCAGCAGCAGATTCTTCCACACACTGCATTGCCAACTCTATGAACTTCCCAAATCCCCAAAGGCTTGTTTGGATGTTTCTTAAACCAGGATCCATCATATCCCTCAGGCCACAGTGCTCCTCCTTGCTGTTTGCTATGGCTCTTACCTCCCTGACAATGTACTTACCCTTTTCGATTGGTTTTCTGGCCGTGACCAGTTCAAGCATCACAACACCAAAGCTGTACACATCACTTCTCTCTGTAAACTCTTCAGTCAAATAGTATTCGGGATCCAAATAACCCTGCAGGTAAAAATCAATATGAATATATGAAGACTGCTAGCTACAAGTGTGACTCTCATTTTGTGTGCAATACTTAATTACCAGTGTGCCTTTGATTTGAGTAGATACATTTCGTTTTGTGTGGTCGCTTACAGGCTTGGACAAGCCAAAATCGGAAACCTTAGCTGTTAAGTTTTCATCCAATAGAATGTTTGTGGATTTGACATCTCTGTGAATGATGGGAGGATTTGCTAGGTCATGTAGATAGGCTAGTCCTCTGGCTGAACCAAGAGCTATTCTAAGTCTCCTGTTCCAATCAAGCGTAATGCATCTTCTCCCTGTCATACACAAGTAAATGATTCTCATTATTGCTTCTTTTGACCACTAAGAATAAAAAGCCACATTAGTCATTTAGCGTACCTGACAAGCATTCACTTAGACTCCCATTTGGCATAAACTCGTACACCAACATTTGTTCTCCTTGTTCAAAACAAAATCCAACAAGGCCAACAAGGTTCTTGTGATGCACGCGTGAAAGCAATTCGATTTCGGTTTTGAACTCTACTCCCACTTGCATTGATCCCTGTTGAGCTCTTTTAATGGCCACCACTTGCCCACATGAGAGTATTCCTCTATAGACCTATGCGTCAGAAGAAAATATGGGTAGATCTCTTTAAGTAGAGCAAATGATGGAGGCTATCTATGAGTTCATCATAATGACAAATACTCCCAATATGTAGTTTCATACCTTGCCATATCCCCCGGAACCAACCTCATTGCTTTGAGAAAAGTTGTTTGTGCACTTTTTCAGTTCCTCCAAAGAAAACCATCTTGCCCCTTTCAGTTGGGGCATGCCACAACTGTCCGAGCCACTTGGAGCCCAAGGTGCTAAACATGAATAATATCAAGGAGCATAGTTAAAAACCAAGACTTAAACACAATGCCCAAATTCCAATATATCATCAGAGTGTTTACTTGAAGGTCTGCTCAGTCCAATGGCTCTTTCAGCACGTTTCGTTTGCTGAACTGCATAAACTCCCATACCAGCAAGCAACAGAACCAAAAAGGCGCAACCAACAGATACTCCGATAATCACCCTTGAGCTTATGGATGTTCCTCCATGCTCAGCTGAAATCACAAAGTTTTTTTTTGTCAAAAAATCAACTTCACCAAAAGCTCAAGCTTGTGAAAAGGTTTTAAACAACATTATTTACTTGGGTTGTCTTTCACATGAACTTTAATCCTAAAACAGTTTTACTGATTGCTACCTGGAAAAGGGTACGGAGATGCTATGAAATAGTAAGGTCCGAATTCTGGAGGTGGCTTATATGTCTGGTTACTCAAGAAAAATCCAATTCTCTGAACCTCCGACCTGCTAAAATACATTCCTGTGGATGGAAAGAGTTCCAAGTGCACCTGAAGATAGTCATCAATGTTGAAAAATGGGTTCATAAGAGAAACGGAACCCGGGCTGAGTCCTAATTTTACCCATAGACTCATTTCAAGAGAGTGGAACAATTCGACATTGGACAGCTCCCGGAAGGTGGGTCCCCTAAAGTACAATGTTCCCTCGTACGGGTACGCACATTCACAACTCTGTGGGCTAAGTTTTTTATCGGAGGAACAAGGTTTGGTTCCACAGTTGGCCAGGCTTGTAGAGTATGGCTTGGCAGCTTGGTGCTGAAGGTGACAGTAATGTGTGTTTGCTAGCGCAGAGACGCATATTGGGTTTCCTATCAATCTGACAGAAAAGTAAAATACAATGATCAATGTGATTGTAGATACAGTTTGTCATCAAAATGATTGCTTTGAAAAGTTGAATTCTCCCCTCACATCAATGTCTTTGTATATCCTGAGCCAAGAGTTACTGATGATATCTCATTGTTCTGAAAATCCACAAGTTGAAGTCGGGGACTGATGCTGCTTCCCATGCTCAAAGTATCATTAAAGGCATTGTTCCGAAGCTTCCTGTTGCAGTTTTTTAGGCAATTCTCTTACTTTTTGTGGGGAAAAGTAATAAAGTTCACAACTTACACTTGTTGAATCTGAGGGAAACTGAAAAGTTTCAGTGGCACTTGTCCCTGAAGTGAGCCATATTCCATCACCCTGAGCAGCGGACCGTTAAATATTTTGAAAACAAAAGGAAAAGAAGCTCAAGAATTCAGCTTAAATTTATGATCTTGCTACTACTGACAAGGTTGTGAGTGACTGTAAAGTTGAGAACCACTCTGGAGCTTGTGACTGCTCAAAGGTATTGTTGCTCAAATCCCTGTGAAGAGAAACAAAATTTCAAACTGCAACATAATCCTTTCTTTTTTTTTACGATTTCAAGGAATCTGTTGGGAATGCCTTCCAATAGAAAGGAAGAGAAACCAAAATAAATAGGTTCAACCCACCTCCATTAGAATGAGCTCTTTTGGGAGATCACAAAAAACAAATATGTGAGGGTTTAGCTCACAGCGGACAATATCATACTAATGCAGAGTTGGGTGTGGTGCACGCAAGCCCAACAGAATTCCAATGCTTCACCCTTCTTTTTTAGTTGCAACACTTCCATTGGTGAATTTGAGATTCAAACTCTTGCAACGAAAAGAAACGGGAGAAGTATTTGAATTGGAAAAATAAGAATAAAAATGAGAGTTTGGATTTTCAAAATCCACCTACACATAATTAAGTGAGTTCATTCCATTCAGGTCAGGTAGCGGGCCAGAGAGGCTGTTATGCGCCAAGTTCCTGCAGCCAAACACTTGCATAGTCTTTCATGTTCAAAGAAGGAACATTATGTTTTGGTCCTTATATTTTAAATGGATGATTAAAAGACACTCACAGTTCTATGGTGTTTGTCAGGTTGTTGAGATTCAAAGGGACACTACCATTAAGGAAATTTCTATCCAGCCGGCTGCATACATATGAGCACAAATGAGTACTATTGCCAAACAGGGAATAAGAAGCAAGTGCAAATGCAGGTAAACTTGTGATGCTTGAATTACTACTACTCACAGGACCTCAACTGTCTGAACTAATCCTATTGTAGACGGTATATTGCCGCTAAATTTATTCCCATCAAATAGTCTGTCATTAATAACCATTCATAATGTGTGTGTGAGAGAGAGAGAGAGAGGGAGAGAGGAACAAGGTGTTAGTTAGATGGTGGATCCAATATCATGACTTACATGTGTATGAGCACCATGTCACTGCTAAACAGTTTGGCGGGAATTGTGCCTGAAAGCTGGTTTTTGTTGAAATGGCTGTGAAGCATTAAAAATCAGACTCTTGCCATAAAAAACACTTTTACACTATGTTTGGTTCAAGGAATTTAAAAAGGAAAAGAAAAGAGAATAAAATGAAAAACAGTTTTTCTTGTTTGGTTAGAGAGGGAAAGAAAATGAGAAGACAAACACTATGTTTGGTTCAAGAAATTTGAAAGGGAAAAGAAAATAAAATGAAGTGTAAAACAGTTTTTCTTGTTTGGTTAGAGGGGAAAAGAAAGGAAAAGTGGAAGGAAAAGAAAATGAGAAGGCAAAATGTACCCAGTGGAGGGAAAACCAAATTCCTTCTATTTTGGTGTAGAAAATGAGAGAAAACCATTTTCTTTTCTTTTCCTTCTGAATTCCTTGAACCAAACATAGTGTTAAGGACATAAAGTTCCACATTGAAGACTGAAAACTAAAAAGACTACTGTAGGCTATTCCTCTCATTGCCGATTTCTTTTGGGATGAAATTTCACAATTCTATACAGTCCAACCAAGTCACAATACACACATATAGATCACTCACAAGTGTTTTGCCCTTTTCAGAAGATCCAGTCCCGGATCTTTGAGTGTCGAAACGGGGAGAGATCCTGTCAACTGATTGTCAGCCAGGTCAAGCCAGTAGAGTTTGGATAGATTGCCCAAAGATGCCGGGATTTCACCAGTAAAGTTATTTGAGTTGAGTGCTCTATCAAGTAGCCATCATTCATTGGATCAGTGGACAAAATTACAGTTTACAAGATAAAAATGGGTTTCCAGTTTCAATCAAGGATAAGTCTTACAAGAAGGACAAATCAGAAAGTTTTCCAAGTTCAGCAGGTATGCTCCCACTGAAGCTACACCCTGCAAGAATTCTGAAATGTGAAGAAACAAGTTAATGTGGGTTGGGGATGAGGTTGATAATCAGTATCAGGTTTGTATTTTGATGTTTACTTACAGTATGCTTAGTTTCTGCAGATCCCCAATCCTTGGAGAAATGGAACCTGTGAGCCCTCGGTTAAACGACAGGTCTCTACAAAACAAAAGAAAAAACAGTTGAAAATATATTTTCAAAAAAGGATGAGTACTCAGGACCGCCATGGGAGGAGATAAATTGAGTTATAACTTTAGTTTGACAAATAAATAGTTTATTACTCCCTCCGTTCCTTTAAACCCTTCCACTTTTGACTTTTGGCAAAAATAAGGAAAGTGTAATTTTGGTTGACTTTCCAATTTTGCCCCTGATGTGATGGGTAAAAGTAAGATGTGATAGTTTGGTTATTAGAGAAAAAGTATGATGTGATAGGTAGGGTATGAAAAAGTAAGGGTAAAAGTGGTTTTTTAATAGAAAGTGGAAGTGTTTTAGGGAATTCAAAAAAAACGAAAGAGGAAGGGTTTTGTGGAACGGAGGGAGTATTTGTCTCTGATACACGCAAGGGCTTCTTGCTGCACATAGTCGCCCCTTTTCGCCGTTTTCACACCCCTTCTTTGCCATCTAACTTACGCCTCCAACCATTGAAAATACATTTTGATGATAATGGTTTCACGACAACTCACAAGGATTTTAATTCAGTAAGCTCTCCGATATCACCATACAGCCTTCCTTTCAGTCCCATGGTTGACAATCCCCTGAAAGAATGTAATCAAACATCATCAATTCAAATCAAAAGTGAGTTTTGTGTCACCAAACAAGAGACAATCTGTGTTATGCTCCCTCCATCCCTCTTTCTCCTTTTGACCTTTAATGGATTTAAGGAAGGAATATATTTATGTGTTGACTTTCCAAAAATATCCTTGATTTGATGGGTTGAAGTAGGATGTGATGGGTAGATTATTAGTGAATAGATATGATACAATAGGCAGGGTAAAAATCAGTGGGGTAAAAATGGATTTTTAATAGAAAATCCTCACAGTGCAGTGACCCTGGAGTTGTTGCAGGTTACTCCTTCCCATTGTCCTCCACATGGATCATCTGATCTCTCCCAACTCGGAGGCGTGTTTTGCCACTGCTCCTTCAGAGATGTAAGCACAGCCACTACAAACACAAAAATGTAGTTTCATATTGCTTACTTAAACTTAATATTTATGCCATACCAATCATATATACAGAGTGCTTCGGATTCGATTCTGTTGAAAATGGAACTCAAAGAGTCATTATTCGCACGTTTTAGCTCTGGTTAAGTTATAAAATGGACTGTTGCAGTGCAAACCAAGTCCCATGCTGGATAGGGAAGGGAGATTGACCTTGAATATAAATTTCCACCTCACTTGACCATTAGTACTAAGGGTTTAACGTGAAAACTACTGTCAAAGCAGTCAGTCTTAACACAGACAAATCTGCAGAATGGTCCATTGAGATAGAAAATTAAAGTTTTGGCCCTTTTTGGTAGTAAAAGCAAAAATGACTTGTTTTTTTTAAGTTAGAAAATTAGATATGTTTTCATCTTGATCCCTAAACCTCAAAGAATTGAGATTATACGTTAGGGATAGTTATCGCGTGAAACGTTAAAATATTTTTGTATTGATCTTGGCAGAAGCGTTTTTGTAATGTTTTCCTCAGTTTCCAACAAACAAGAATAGACTACACATAGAGGACCAGAGGAGGCTACCCAAAGACCAAGAACTAATAAAGAATCAAAACATATACTTATATATCAAATTTAATACTATACAGAGTATATCCTAAATGAATATTATTCAACAGTGAAATGCCCAACTTGGTTAAAAGAAATTCTAAACAAGACCTCACAAGAGATGTTCTCAAAGATTTGGATCATTCTTCTTAATTTTCTTCTTCACACTATGACTATTGTGTAGAGAAAGATCATATGGAGAAATGTCACAACTTTGTTGATGAGTTCCTCTTAAAATCGTTGTGATTGTCGAATAGGCATCATTATATTGTCGCCTTATGGAAATATCACATGACTTTGATACCAGAAAGAAATCTGCTCAACACTTCTACTATACCCCCACCCCCACCCCACCCCACCCGAACCCATTCTCAAAATGAGGTTATGCCATGTTTTTACACACAAGAAAGATTGATGTCAAACAGAACGGCGCGGTATTAAAAGTACCAGCCGCTAGATATATAGGTTGATCGAGATGCATAATATTAATATAGGTGCCCGTAGGGCAGAAAAATACCATCACGAGAATCCGCCCCCTGCCCGGAGGCGGATTCTGCAAAGTGGTGGAACAATGGAGCTGAGAGGATGAAGCAATAATAGCAGAGCATCAGGTGGTGGGTTGCCATGGAGAAGGAGACCAGACCAGAGAGAGTGGAGATTGGAGAATTTGTGTGAAGTAGTGTTTGGTGTTTTGAAATAGAAATGAAAAATTTGAACAGTGACCTATGTGCAATATATATCTCCCAACCTCAATCATATACTCCCTACGTATTATGTATATGTATAGTATCTTGTCTTCAAAGCAAAGCAAAGCAAAGCAAACTCATCACACTCACCTGCCGCATGCATCCCCCCCACTATCATGTCATCATATTGCACACTTCCAAAGAAAGAAAATTTTAAAACGGAGTATGTGAAATATATGTAAAAGAGCATTGACAATATATCATTACGCGAAAACCAAATCGGTAAAAACTACGAGCTTTTTTTGGCAGTATCATACCAACGAGTGGCCGACCCAAAAATCTTTCGGAGTGGTGTTGTTTAATACTTCATTAAAATTACTTACTACCTCCGTCTCTGAATATTTGTCAAGTTTTGACTTTTTTAGTCAATCGTTTTCAATCTTTGACCTATATTTAGATAAAGTATATATTATATACTATTAATCAGATAAAATAGTACTTTGAAAGTAATTCATATAATAATTCTAATAAAATTATTTTTGTTTTAATATCTAATATCACTTTTATTTAATTTGAAGTCAAAATTTACCAATTTTGATTGAAAAAAAGTCAAAAGTAGACAAATACTCAGGGACAGTGGGAGTAATTCAAATTGCAAAAATTAAAATTAATAAATTCACGAAATCATATATGAAATTAACTAAGTCACCTTTGTTTTATACGGAGTATTTTTTAAATATAATTTTAAAGTATAAAAACTTTAGAAATCATCCTAAATACGACTAAAACATAGAGAAAAGTACCAAAATAGGACTTTTATGTTTTTTTCCCGGAATAGGACTTGACACTGTGGTAATGTGACTTTGCATTGTGGTAATGTGGCAGTGTACATGTGCAAATTACTATACTTTTTTGGTAATGTATATGACCATGTTTGGTAATGTAAGTCCTATTTTAGTCCTAGTTTGGTCTTTCTCTCTAAAGACTTTATATTTTAAGTTAATGCTGATATTTAAGTATGGAGTATTTTAGAAGTTGAAAGTTGGTAGAAAACTAAATAATGAAAGGTTATAATATGGAACTAATTTTACATTATTTACTAATGGCAGGGATAGAGTACACAAATAACAAAATATACAATCAAAAGAAAAAAAAGTTAGAAGTGGGAATCACAAGTAGGCATTATTGTTTCACCATCCCATGACCTTTGAATAAGCCACACCCTAAAAGCTAGTTGTTAAGGTGGGAGAACCCTTGACTATATAAACCCATCACCAAATCCCCCATTTAACCAGTGTGGGACAATGAAATCAGTCCGTATCATTCGACCCCCCATAAGGCCTAACGTCCTTGTTGGTCACGGCTGGTTTCACTAGACCACCACTCCGTGGGCTACAACTCCGTAAGCCACCACTCTGAGTTGGCTCCGATATCATTGATTCAGCACAAGGGAGAACCACACCCTAAAAGCTAGCTGTTAAGGTGGGAGAACCCTTGGCTATATAACCCCATCACCTGGGTACCTAAATATTTGTCACACTTGTATTCCCGAGGTAAAATATTAAATTTTTTCAATTCATTTTATTTACATATTAGTATAGAAATAAAAAATAAAATTTACATATCAAAAAACTAAATGAAAAGTTCTTCGAAATAAGAGGGGTCAAAAATATTTTATTTTATCAAATAACCAATGAAAACATAGGAATAAACAAAAGTTTTCGCGACTGCGGAAAAAGCAAATGTTGTAAATATTTTGGGACAGAGGGAGTATTAACCTTTCCTAGGGTAGTGTTGTCTCTGCCATTTTATAGGTAAATCAAGCTCCTCTTTAGATAAAATTTCATTTTCCAAAAACCAATTTTCAGATGACATAGTTTACAAAAAAATAGTCAAACAATTTTGAAAAATATTAATTCACTTTTAGTAAGAAAAATGTTGGGCTGTGGGCGGCTATCCATGTGTAGGGCTGGACACGGTACCGGTTCGGTACCGTCACCGGAAACGGTACCGCCGGTACCGAGCACCGTAACGCACACCGGCACGGCGAAACGGTTCCGAGAACCGGCACCGGTACCGCCACAACCGGTCTCGGTTCCGGTGCCCGAAATTCGTTACCGGCACCGCCGGTACCGGTACCGGTTAATTTTTTTTTTCGTTTTTTGCTCCTTTCTGCTCTCCATCTCCATCCATCTCCGGCCAGGTGCCTTTTTCATCTCCTTCTCCATCTCCTTTTTCAGCCTTCTCCATCTCCTTTTTGCTCCTTTTTTCACAAAATTCAATAAAAAAGCAAAAAAAAAAAAAAATTGGGGGTGGCCGGTCCGGTACCGGAACCGCCGGTCCGGGTACCGGAACCGGTACCGGCCGGTCCGGTCACGGTACCGGTACCAAGGGGTGGCGGTACCGGAACCGGCGGTTCCGGAACCGGAACCGTACCGTGTCCACCCCTATCCATGTGGCCTACCCTAGAGTCAGAGCTTATTACTTCTTAGGCTATACGATGTGGAGTCAAGATTGCCTACGTGGCACACGATCCCAAGGGGATCAGAGGTACCGCCCCCGATCACAATTCAGTGTAAGCAGCATCCAGATGCCGACCACCACGAAGCCATTTTTGTTTATTTATTTATTCTTTCCTTCTCCTCCTATTCTTTTTTTATGTTAAAGAAGAATAATACTCCCTCCGTCCCACAAAAAAGTTCCCATTTTAAATAGTATTTAGTCAAATATTTATACTCTTTGACTACAAATTGTGAGAAAGGTATATTGAATTATGAAATAAATTTTATATAATTGGATTCATCTTAGGATCTAGTTTTGATATCTCAAATTTGTTTGGCATTTCTTTAATTAGATTATATTTAATTTAGGGTCAAAGTGTGCAACAGTTTGACCAATTTATGGTCAAAATGGGAACTTTTTTGTGAGACGGAGGGAGTATGTTAAATACAGTATTATTTATGGAAATACATAGTTTGTGGCGAAATCTATTTGTTGTAACGCATGGCTTGTGGAGAAAACGCATATTTAAGTGACGGAGCAATTCAAGGAGATTTATTTGGCCAAACCCTTGTTAATACGGAGTAGTAGTTACCTATTTTGTGGGTAATCTATGTATGGTAGAGATGCAAATTAAAGTTATTAGACTTCCTTGTATAATGTTGGCATATAAACACACACACACATGCACGCGCACACACACACACACGTTGTATCATGCTGTTGAAGGCTAGCAAAGAAAATATAGTTTGCATAAGAGATTATTTCATGGTATCGGAGCCTACGGGCCTTGTAAATTTTTTGCAAGTTTTTTTTCCCGACGTAGACGTACATGGAGACTCCCGGAGAGAAGAAATCTGACGACGACACTCGCAGTAATGGAGCTCCTCAAAGTCGCACGATCTCGCCATACGATCTTCATGCTAATGATCTCGCCCGTGTTGTCTCCTCTTGTGTCTTGATGCGATATCACGGCCAGTCGTGGGAAATGGTTCTTGTGAGAGTATGGTAGAACGAAGATGACCATACAAAGCTTCGTCAAGTCCCATCAAGAATTGATGCACTTTCTCTTCATCTTTCTTTTTCTCCAATTGTTGAGCGAGATTACACGTACATTTACCGCACGTGCAGGTAGAGAAATGATCGACATCATCCCAAAGTTTCTTCAAACGACCATAATAAGAAGCAATTGTCAAGCCATGTTGATCACACGTTGTCAATTTCCTCTTAAGTTGTTGAATTCGTTGACCATTGACATCAAAGAACTGGGCCTTGATATCATCCCATAGGTCTTTTGCCATCTCCATGTGCGAGATCGTCATACGGAGGTACGACTCAATCGTGTTCCGGACCCAAGAAACTAGAAGTGAGTTGTTGGTCCACCAATCTTCCAGATCGGGGGAGTCATCGGTAGGCTTCGGGATCGACCCATCCACGAAATCAAATTTTTTTCGAGCACGATGAGCGGTGCGGATTGCATGTGCCCACTCTTCGTAGTTCTCAACTTTGAGAATGACCTGCGTGATAATCAACCCCGGATTATCATTAGCATGAAGGTCATATGGCGAGATCGTGTGACGTTGAGGAGCTCCATTACCGCCGGTGTTGTCGTTGGATTTCTTCTCTCCAGGAGTTTCAATGTACGTCTACGCCGGAAAAAAAAAACTTATGAAAAATTTACAAGGCCCATATCCTCCAATACCATGAAATAATCTCTTATGAAAAATATATTTTCTTTGCTACGATACAATGTATATATATGTGCATGCATTATACAAGGAAGCATGATAACTTTACATCTCTACCATACATTAACTACCCACAAAATAGGTAACTAATATTAACAAATTAAAGGTTTGGCCAAATAAATCTCCTTGAATTGCGCCGCCACTCATGCATGTGTTTTCTCCACAAGCCATGCGTTATCACAAATAATGATTTCTCCTCTTATTGGAATATGTTTGTACATATCTCATCTTAATTTGTTTCCTTGTAGAAGTAGGACTCCATATATGTTTCCTAATATGTTTTGGAAACTGTTGTTGTATATATACACATGTAGATTGTATCCACAAACAAGTCATTCAATTCTAAAATTCTACATGGTATCGGAGCGATTCTTGGGACAACCCTAAGACTACTGCACCCATACACGTCCATCCGGCCGCTGCTCGTTCCAATCGCCGTCGTTCGTCCGCCGCTGACATCTCAGCAGCCACCCATCACCAACACCATGACAACCGAAACAACCAAGAAGACATGGTTAATTCATGATCCATCCACGATTTATTATCTTCATCCGTCAGAACACGCTGGAAACGCCTTGACCAAATACCTACTCAAAAGTGATAATTATGAGGTTTGGGAAAAAGCCATACGTAATGCTCTAGGAGGACGGGGCAAGGCTATTTTCTTGATACCTGATGGCGTTCCCAAACCCAAAGATGAACGAGAACTCGCCGCTTGGGAATCTAACAACTCTATCATATGTAGCTGGATTTTCAACAGTGTGGATGAGTCTATTCAACCGAGCATCGTCTCTCACTCCGTTGCGTCCGTTTTGTGGTCAGATCTGAAAAAGAGGTACAGTACCTCGAATGGCCCTCGTATTTACCAATTAAAAAACAGAATTGAACGCGCTACGGCAAAAAGGGCAAACCGTGGTTGCATATTACAATCAATTCATTACTCTATGGAATCAGCTGCATGAAACCGGTGATCCTACCGGCGGTTGTACATGTACCGCCGCCGCTACTACACGGGCAAAATTCGAACGAGAAAAGACAATTGATTTCCTACTTGGATTAGATGACGAACAGTTCGGTCCTCTCCGATCCAACCTCCTGGGGACTGAACCCATACCAGATTTGGATAGAGTTTTTCATCTCGTGTCACAAGAAGAACGGCATCGCACCATCATTCGCAGTCGAGATGACAAAACCGATGCTATGGCCTTTGCAACTCGCCGGGATGACCGGATCACACGTCCTCCTCCACCTTCGGAAAAACTTCTCTGCACACACTGTGGCCGTACAAACCACAACGTTGTTGCTTGTTACGAACTTGTTGGGTTTCCGGCGCACTATACACGCCTCTCTGCCAATAGAGGACCGTCCGCAGGTAGGGGCGGACGTGGAGGCAGTGCTGGGGGCCGAGCAACAACCACCGGAGGACGTGGAGGAGGCCGCTGAGGGACACCAGCCGTCGGCAACAATACAAGCGTAGCCTACGTCGCAACCGACGAAACGTCAAACCCTAATCTCAGCGATCAAATGGCCCGCCTCATGTCATTGCTTGAATCATCCAATGCAAGTCAGTATAATGGTAAGGTTTTTACTTCTCGGGATTGGTTGATCGATAGCGGAGCTTCACACCACATGACGGGTGACTTGTCTCATATGTTTGACATTGAACCCATACCGCCATGTAAAATTAATCTTCCCGATGGTTCTAGCATTGAGGCAACCCAACATGGGAAAGTTTGCCTTTCCCCTACTTTATTACTCACTACTGTGTTATACGTGCCAAATTTGCATTGCCATTTGATATCTGTTGGGAAACTTATCCATCAAAATACTTATCATGTACTTTTTACTGATCAAAGTTGTGTAATACAGGACCCTTTGTCGCAGACGGAGATTGGACGGGGTGAACTGCGCAACGGAGTCTTCCTCTTCAAGCATCACGCCGCCGCCCATAGTACCAGTGTCAACCCTCACCTTCTTCATCAGCGTCTGGGTCATCCGTCTCCACAAGTTACATCTTCACTTCATAAAAATAGTTCTGTTGTTCAAAAACTACAAAGTTGTGATATTTGTTTTCTATCCAAACAAACTCGTTCGTCATTTCCCATTAGTCATAATAAAGCTGCCGCAATTTTTGACTTAATACATTGTGATTTATGGGGTCCATATTCTCCTTGTTGTCATCTGGGGCACATTATTTCCTTACTATTGTTGATGATCATTCACGAGTTGTTTGGGTTTATCTTATAAAAGAGAAAAGCGAAGTAACCTCTTGTCTCAAATTTTTTTTTGTCATGATTCAAACTCAGTACCAGAAAACTATTAAAATAGTCCGATCTGACAATGGGACAGAAATCTTAAACACCCCTCTTCGCACATATTATGAGTCCCTAGGGGTCTGTATTCAAACTTCTTGTGTCGGAACCCCACAGCAAAATGGGCGGGTCGAGCGTAAACACAGACACATCCTAAACGTCGCCCGTGCTCTCATGTTCCAAGCATCTCTTCCAATAGAGTTTTGGGGAGAATGCATCAAAACTGCTGTTTATCTTATCAATCGAACCCCAACCAAGCTCCTTGACGGGAAATCCCCTCTCCAAATCCTCACAAATAAAATACCCGATTTGAGTCACCTACGTGTGTTCGGATGCCTATGTTTTGTCCGTCACGTATCCAAACCACCGAACAAATTCTCACCCCGAAGTATCAAATGCATGTTTGTTTGTTATCCTTTCGGTACAAAAGGGTGGAGAGTATATGATCTTGAAAACCATCGTTTCTTCCATACCCGGGATATATCATTCGACGAATCCCAATTCCCATTCAAGCTTCCCTCGTCGTCCCATAATCAACCCATCAATTCCCCTTCCTCCTCCGACTTCCCCACACCGTTGTCACCCGCCGAGGAACCCCCACCCACTGTCACCCCTTCGGTGTCTCTGCCCGACCAACCCACCATCACCCTCCCCTCTCAAACAGCCACGGTACCGACCAGTACTTCACAGTCGGTACCAACCCCAGCCCACAAATAACCCCGTCACAGCCCCCCGTCAACGATGCCCTCCTACCCGTTTCGACGACTTCATCTGTTATTCAGCTCATTCCGTCACTTCGTTATCGCCTTCCCCTGTCCAGTCTTCCTCTTCAGGTACAAGGTATCCAATTACTAACTTTGTTTCTACTAAAAAGTTATGTGACAGGTATAAGGGATTTGTTGGGGCTATTGATACTCAAACCGTTCCCAAAAATTTCCGGGAGGCGGTCCAACATACCTCATGGCGGGAGGCCATGTCACAAGAACTTTCAGCGCTAGAGCGTAACAACACTTGGGAAATCACGGATCTGCCCCCCCACCATCGATCAGCACTGGGTTGCCAATGGGTGTTTCGTACTAAGTATAAATCTGATGGTACAAAGGAGCGTGACAAAGCCCGTTTGGTCGTCCTCGGCAATCATCAGGAATGGGGAACCGACTATACTGAAACCTTTGCTCCAGTTGCTAAGCTAGTAACCGTTCGTGTCCTCCTATCTGTGGCCGTGGCACGCAACTGGGAAGTTCATCAACTTGACATCAATAATGCTTTTTTACATGGCGATCTGCGAGACGAAGTATACATGAAACTTCCTCCCGGCTATGGTCATGCGTTCCAAGGGAAGGTATGTCGCCTTCGCAAGTCCTTATACGGTCTGCGCCAGTCCCCCCGCAATTGGTTTTCAAAATTAAGTCAAGCACTGCGTCAATATGGGTTTCGTCAAGCTCATGCAGACCACACCATGTTTGTTTTTCGCAAAGGGAGAGATATGTTGGTTGTTCTGGTATATGTCGATGATATTCTTGTTGCAGGGAATAATGGCTCTTTATGCAGATCCTTCACACAGTATCTTGATGATTGTTTTAACCTCAAAGATCTTGGCCCCGTCTCTTATTTCTTGGGCATTGAATGCGCTCGCTCCAGGGAAGGAATGGTATTGAATCAAAGAAAATATGCTTTGGATATCATTGAGGAAGCCGGCCTTATTGGGTGCAAACCCGTAGCTACCCCCATTCAACCGGGTCACAATTTCGCTTTGTCCACAAGTCCAGAGATTCGTGACCCTTCCAAGTACAGACGCATAGTTGGACGTTTATTATACCTTACCGTGACACGTCCGGATATTTGTTTCTCTGTTCATGTGCTATCTCAGTTTATGCAGGCTCCCCGTTTGGATCATCTCAATGCCGCACTCCGTGTTCTTCGTTATCTTAAAGGACATCCTGGTCAAGGCATTCTCCTCCGCAGTGACAGCAATCTGGCTCTCACCGCTTACTCCGACTCTGATTGGGCAAGTTGTCCCCTTACACGGAGATCCGTTACTGGCTACTTCATCCTCCTTGGAGGTTCGCCGATCTCATGGCGTTCCAAGAAACAAACAACCGTGTCACGCTCATCGGCTGAAGCAGAATATCGAGCCATGGAAAACGCTTGTGCTGAGCTTCGTTGGATCCGCGGCCTTCTTGGAGCCCTATCCGTGCCGTGCGTCGCCATCCCCAAGCTCTACTGTGACAATAAATCTGCATTATTCATTGCTGCCAATCCCGTATTTCATGAACGCTCCAAACACATTGATATTGATTGCCATATTGTTCGTGAGTGTCTCCTCCGTCAGCACGTCGTTACGACCTACGTTCCTACTCGTCTTCAGATTGCTGACATTTTTACAAAGGCACTTTCTGGCCCACTCTTCCGATTTCTGCTATCCAAGTTGGGCATTATTGATCTTCATGCTCCAACTTGAGGGGGCGTATTGGAATATGTTTGTACATATCTCATCTTAATTTGTTTCCTTGTAGAAGTAAGACTCCATATATGTTTCCTAATATGTTTTGGAAACTATTGTTGTATATATACACATGTAGATTGTATTCACAAACAAGTCATTCAATTCTAAAATTCTACACCTCTTCTTCCTTCTTCTTCTCGCATGGCAGCCTCCACCGCTCCTTTCCTTTTTTCTCTTTTTTCCTCCTCCTCCCCCTTCTTATTCTACTTTTGCAGCTTCTCAGTAGATCTATTCTTCAAATTTTTTTAATTTCAATTTTTAATTTGATTTAAAAAATTATATTAAATATTATAAGATTCATATGTAAAAATAAAAAATAAAAAAAGAATAGGGATGAAACAGGGATCAACACTCCTGAATGAGAATGAAATGGAGATGAAATAGGCAAAGCTGATGTGCCACTGAGTTGGAATCGTGTAGCTTTACTACTCTGGGAAGCCTTGTTGGTTGATGAATTTCTCCGTCAAGTCTTCCTTCCTAACCGGTAACGTCATGGGTGCCAAGCCACCTGGGTGGAGTGGTTTGGTAGACCTGTCCGGCCGGATCTGTGCTCATCCTAATTTCCTTCTACAGAGCTTTACTTAGACCCACCCAGCTGGTTGTTGTAGCACTCGACCCGGCCCAGGTCCTGGGTGGGAATACACCCATCAGGTATGGTTCGGGTAAAGAACACCACATACTCAGTTCTAGAAGTTCACGTCTTATTCAATTGATTATTCTTGAAATACCACCCAAATAATTTCAATGTAGATTTGATCTTTTACAATCGTATAGAGTATAAACTATCTCGTTATTTTTGTATACTTCTTACAATGTCAAGTCGTCAAGATTGTGTATACCTTCCTTTAAAAAGAAAGAAAATAACTACAACGTCAAGATTGTGTAATTTAGAGAACTCTTTGATTTGCAAAGAGAATATGTAATAATAATATTCTGTACTCAAATTCACGACCCTAGCTACGTAATTTATATAAGATAGAGAGTTAATGGGGATCAAATATTCAAAAAGTATATCTATTTGAGAATTGGAACTGTTCGTTTATTCGAACATGTCCAAAGAGTATTCGAGCAGGTGGGTTAAAAAACACAAGCAAACTTATTCAAATAAGTCACACTCAAATTAGACAACTGAAGCTCTTTGTTTAATCGAATATGCTAAAGGCTATTCGGATAAAAGAGCAACTTCCCCACTAAAAGGCCTAATCAAACGGTCCAGGAAGGATTTTCAATGGACGAACCTTTGAGATTTCATATTTTTTAACACACATTCTAAGACCTAAAAAAACTACCGAACCAAGGTAATAAAATTTTCGATCTTGAACCTTCTTGAATCAAGCTCTTTCCTAGTCTTGAAACTCAAATGATGTTGACCTTTTGCCATTATCAAAATCGTCAATGCACAAAGAATACTGCAAATATACATATTTAATGATAACACATTGTCCAACGTTCTTGAGCTCTTGGTTGTCTGAGGCGAGGCATGACAATGGTATTGCCTTTCTGGATCAAGGTGGTCTGATTCTCCTAAATGAACATCATATTATTCACAAATGAACATTCTATATTATTGTAATGAACATCATCTATTTTCAATTGTGTATACATAATTTTTCAAATGTGAGAAGATAAAAATTGGATTTCTCGCAATTAAATATTTCACGGATATAAACATGGAATAAAAAATATTCTACCTACTGTATCGTACACTAAATATCCAACATTGGACATTGTTCCCGCCACTATTTAAGAAATAAAAAAATTTAAGTACTACATTGAAAAAAACATATGTTTGAGTATTATTTAGTACTCCCTCCGTCCCTGAGTGTTTGTCCACTTTCATTTTTGCACACCATCCAATGCACTTCTTTAATCCATTTTATCTTGTAATTTGTATATTAAAAATTATAAATTAATAATCTATATGTTAAGACGAATCAAACAAGATCACACATGACTATTTTTAGGCTTACACATTGAGAGAATTTGATGAATCAAAGTGCTTAGATAAATAGTTCCAAAAGTTAAAAATGGACAAACACTCCGGGACGGACCAAGGACAAATTTAACTACTCTCTATTTTTAATGTTTTTTATCTCCTAAATCCTAATCCTCATTGTGGAAGATTTTATTTTTTTCTCATCTTGCACAAGTGAGCAATCCATGGCAACTGTGATGCTCAACCCATCCTCAAGGTTCCAGAATCCCGTTCTTTCAATTCCATCTCTCTGTCTTTTCTTCGATACTCCCAGAAATGCGTTTCCTATTGCTTCTCACAGATTCAATCGTTCATCCAAACCGGCAGCCCTTTTCCATTGCATAAATCCATCTACAGATTATAATAAAGTCGGTGCTAGAGTCTTAAATTGTGATATTGGCGAAAGCGGGGAAGATGAACATGATGAAGATTGGGAAGCCGAGTTCCTGGGAGAGAAGAGCACAGGTGAGGGTATTTCTTCAAAGAAGACAAAAAAGCTGCCCAGATCTAGGTTGCTCCATGATACTGAGGAGATGGATTGGTGTGTGGTGGCTAGGAAGATTGCCCTTGAGTCGATTGAGGCCCGCGGGTTGACCGCGGTTGCAAGGAGCATGGTTAGAAATGCTAAGAACAAGAACAAGAAGAAGACCAAGAAAAAATCTGATGCCAAAAAGGTTGAACGGTCACTCGAAAAGGACGATTTCTTGGATTTTGATTCTGAGGAAGATGATTTTGATTTGGAGGGTGAGCACTTGTCTGGTGAGATGAATGATATCAGGAGGAATATAAGCCCATTCGCTGGTGGTATGTTTGAAGAAAGGAAAGCTAAAAACATGGAAACATTTGTGGAGAGGCTCTCCCAGTTTTCAGGAGCATCAGACCGCAGGAAAGAAATTAACTTGAACAAAGCAATTGTTGATGCGCAGACGGCCGAGGAAGTTCTGGAGGTCACTGCAGACACAATAATGGCTGTTGTGAGAGGGCTTAGCCCTTCGCCTCTTTCTCCCTTGAATGTTGCCACTGCACTGCATAGAATTGCCAAGAACATGGAGAAGGTTTCCATGGCTGGGAACCGTAGGTTGGCATTTGCTCGTCAAAAGGAGATGTGTATGCTTGTGGGCATTGCAATGGCTTCCTTGCCCGAGTGCTCGGCGCAGGGCATTTCAAATATTGCTTGGGCATTGTCAAAGGTTGGTGGTGAGCTACTTTATCTCTCAGAAATGGATAGAATCGCAGAGGTAGCATTGGATAAGGTTGATGAATTCAATTCACAAAATGTTGCTAATGTGGCTGGTGCTTTTGCTTCTATGAGGCACTCGGCTCCTGAACTCTTTTGTGGATTATCAAGAAGGGCATGTGCTATAATTCACACCTTTCAGCCTCAAGAAATGGCTCAGATGCTTTGGGCATTTGCTTCTCTTTATGAACCTGTCAATCAATTACTAGATGTTTTAGATGATGTTTTCAATGATGCCAATCAATTCCAATGCTTCTCTAATGATAGTTGTAACAATAATAATAGTAATGATATGTTTGCTCACCGCGATGAAAGTGGAGCAGAGAGGGCCACTGATAGAACACAAGGAGTCTCAACTCTGCCTGTACTTGTCTTCAACAGGGATCAGCTTGGAAACATATCTTGGTCGTTTTCTGTTTTTGGGCAAATGAATCGAATATTCTTCTTCCATGTGTGGAATGCGATGAGCCGTTTTGAGAAACAACGAATTTCTGAGCAATACAAGGAGGATGTCGTGTTCGCCTCTCAAGTTCATCTTGCTAACAAGTGCCTGAAGCTTGAGTACCCAAATCTCCACTTATTCCTTGAAAGTGGTCTAGAGGAGAAAATTTCTCGTGCCGGAAGAACCAAAAGGTTTAATCAGAAAGTGACTTCTTCCTTCCAGGAAGAGGTTGTCCGCCTTCTTGTTAGCACCGGGTTTGATTGGGTAAGAGAACATCGCGTCGATGATTACACATTGGATGCAGTTGTTATTGACAAAAAAATTGCTCTTGAGATTGATGGTCCAACCCATTTCTCAAGAAACTCAGGTGGGTACATCATAGTCTCAATCTTTTTCTTACATATAAAGACAGTAAAAGAACAGTATAAAGGTTAAGAGTGAAGCATACAAAAAAGTATTCTTCCATATAATGCTTGTAATCTTAGCTACAACTGTTTTAACCCTTTTTATACATAGGATCTCCATTGGGACATACAATGCTGAAGCGCCGGTACATAACCGCTGCTGGGTGGAAACTTGTATCTGTTTCTCAACAGGAAGTAAGTTTTCTATTTATACTGCTTGTTTTTCATAGTATGACAAGGTTTTCTGAATTCTTTCAAAATTTTAATGGAAATACTTCTTATTGGCGAAGAATAAAAAAGGTGTCACATTGCAACCGGCTCAGTTGATGAGCAACCGTTCTGTAAATTCTGACATTTAATGTCTTCATTGAGAGCCTATCCCATTCAACTTGTATTTAATCTTAGATGCAGTAAAGAAATGGGTTTTCAACCCAAATGGTCATAATTGGGCTCAGTCCTCTTAAAATCCAACAACACCATTAGTCCATTAATTCCATTTACTGTGTTGAGACTCAAGTAAGGACTCTAAGGAGTAAGTTACTTTAACATGAAACACTTTTATCAATACATATGAAATCACTTATTACAGAGTATCATTTTTGTCAACATCGTTCTTTCATTGTGATTTTTTAAATGCTTTAGGTAGCATTATTAATCACTTTGAGCCATACTGCCCTAGAATACACAAATTATGACCAGGTGATTATTATCTGCATATACTTCCACTAGAGAATAACTCTAGTGGTTGGGTGTGTTACAAATCCTTAGTTGTCGTTGAACCCTAGGATTATATGTTATTATTGTTCATATTCTGGGTTGTTGATATTGTTTTGCAGTGGGAAAAGCTTCAAGGGGGATTTGAGCAGCTAGAATACCTTCGAGGAATTCTTAGAGATCACATCTAGGATGGGAACACCAATATCGTGTTAGAGGGAAGATTTACGCAAGCAACCATTAAATGTATTTTGGAGCTAGGCCAACCTAACTTCGCGATATCAAACATATGCACATTATACGGTAAGTTTTGTATGGGAAGTTTGTTGTGTTTGGATTTCATTTCCGTTGCTACGGTTAACCTAAAGTGCAAGTGTGGTCATGTAGAAAACATGTACTTTTGGTGAGTTTAGATTTGTCAAGTTCATAAGGGTGTTTCCAGTGTGTTTCTGTAACTGTTTATCAGCTTTCACATCAAATAGAAGCAGTTTGGTAATGATCAGTAGTACTGTCATTGGGACTAAGAAGGAGCTTTGAGATGATTTTCGATTCTATGGTCAAATAATAATTTTTTTCAAAAGCCAACACCCTCCCAACTCCCAGCTCCTCAAGTCAATTCATATTTTTCGAATCGAATATCAACCACATTACCACACAATTCCACTTTTTTCTCGATTTGTGTCAACCCCAGTGTCCCAAAATTAGTCGGGCACGAGTATCATTTAGCCATTTACATTCCCTAAAAGTGCTCTCTCCGTTACTACTGTATTTTTTCAAATTCTAATATTAAGATGTCGTCCAAAAACAGATGCATGTGCCAGATGGTGAAACATCGGCCGAATGCCTGTGCTATGCAAGCGGGACCCAAAATCGAAGAGAGCCCAAAAAAACAAAGCGGGCAAACAATTGGTCATAGATCTTCTTCATCAAGACAGCCACACCGGTTTTAATCGGGAGAGAGGATGGAGTGAACCAGAAAGTCCTAATTTGACACTGGTCCCCTTGTTCTTGGTGTTCTTGTTTTTCTCAGCTGGAAACTCAAACTCTGTCATTTTATCAAATGAATTTGCAGTTGATACTCATAGCAAGCAAGAGGTATTATGTGATTCTCCTTCGTCTGATATCGTTGTATTCCTTTGTAGCAATGATTGTGTTGGTTCATATATTGTTTCAACAACTAGAGTTGACCCGATGTGCTATGGTGCCCATTCCTAAGATTGACGGTTCATACCCCTAATCCCCCGGTAAATCCCCCCACTCCGCCCCACCTCCTTCAATTGCACCCCCAAGTTAATTTTGACTTTAGAGAGTTACTTCAAAGTCAAAATTAACTTGCGGGGTGCAATTGAAGGGGGGTGGGAGGGTGTATTCGGGGCAGGGTTTACATGGGGATTAGGGTATATAAATCGTCAATTTTATGAACGGGACCCCGTAGCACTCCAGGTCATCCCATGACATGAGGTTCCAATGTCATGGAAATCGCGTTAATAATATTGTACAAGTATTTATCTTGGCAAGCCAAACAGCTTAGCCCTTTTTTCCTCAAAATTAAAGAAATTATGGAGTAATCATAATGGAGGGTATTTCAGTCCCATGGAGTGGTTGGTTGTGGTGGCGGCAGCTAGAGTGACCTCGGCGGCCGACACGGGCACGGCAACGCAATGAACTTCGGCACTTCATCTCCGGGCATTAACACCGGCAAGCTCTGCCCAAGATTTTGCTTCTCCTGCGCAAACCACATAAAAATCAGCAAAAATTCATAATTCCTCTATCCCAATTTTTTCCCAATTACTATTCACACTTAAATTATACTTTCTCCGTCCCAAATTCGTATTAAAATACTATGTAATTAATAGAATCTACTCCCTCTGTCTGAAAATTTTCTTCACATTTGACTTTTCTTGGTCAAAGTTTGTAAACTTTGACTACAATTTGTGGAAAAAATACATTGTATTATAATGTAAATTTAACATCAATATATTCATAATGAAACGTAGTTTTCAAAAATCAAATTTTTATAAAATATATCTATGTACAAATGTAGATATTAATGATCAAAGCGCAATATTGGAGAACGTGAAATGTCAAATGGAAGAATATTTTCGGACGGAGGGAGTATATATTAAAAATTACGTCAAAAATTTACAAAACAAGATATTACAAAAACAATTTATTTTATCAATAGTCAATGAAAATATATAAACAAGTAAATATCGAGAGATAAATTCTAAAATATTGTAATCTAACTTAGGACGAAGGGAGTATCATGTATACTTATACTTTTTATGTCGCAAATTAAGTCGTGTATTTTGATTTACGATATATGATTGAAGTTATTTTAAAATCAATTTATTTGAGAATTAAGTCAAATAAAAAAAATAAAACTTGCATATTTAAAAATTATATCATATGATCTACAATATGAAATAAGAAGTAACATGGGTATTGATGGATGCCTAATATTTTCCCTAGGCCTGTTGATCGGTCGAGGTCCAAATATTAGTATCTGGGCCTTCTAATAGTGAGGAAATAATATGAAAAGAGTAATGGATTGTAATTGAAGGTATTGCACATAGAGTATGAACTCAAACCGGTGATTCTTTCCTCTATTCGGTCCACCTAGGAATCGGAATATGCTCAAGGACTGCCGGAATATGCTTATTATTACTCAAGTCTCTTCTTTCTCTATTACAACTTATCTTTTCCATTTAAGTTTATTCTCCTTTTATAGGAGCTCCCCAGCCACCATCTCATCTATATATTCGCAGTGGTTGGGGAAAATATCCGGGCAATCTCCCTCCTTCCCAGAAACGTATCCCTCAATTTAAGGCCATTCACCTGAGGACAAATCTGTCCATCCGTCCACTATCCCTTGCTTCCTCTGTCCATTTGCCTCCCTCCTTAAGGAGGCGGCCTACCCTAATTGTGGGACTCCCTTCCTTTGGGTGACCCGTCTTCGTGGGCTGAGGTCCAGCCCACACCTTCAAGTCTCTAACCTTATTTCTTTCCCTACCTTGTCTCTTGGACAGCTTCTCTTTGCTAGCCCATTATATTAAATTTGGGCTGGATCTCCTTTATAATGTACGGATTCTAAATTGGGCCAAGGCCCAATTTTACTAATGTTCCCTCGATGGGCTCGATTCCCAACACATGCCCCTTTTTTTAAAAGTCAAAAATAAAAAAAATGACTGTAGTACACCTTGCATTTTCGGATTGGGGATGTTCTCGATTTTCTTCCTGGGAATATTTTTCCTAATTTGGGAAAAGCCACTTCCTGAAAAAGTTACTCTGCATTGACTCCTGTGGATGTTCCCCAATGACGCTATCCTTCATGGGCCATAGGAAATAATTGGTGAGAGTGGGATGCATGTAACCACATCCTTCTCTTTGGACCATAGTGCCAATGGGCCCCCAGGTGACCGTTTGGCACATAAACGGTCATCGGACCGTTCTGATCTCTTCGCCATTTAAAGTTCTTGTCCCACTTCAATAATGTTACCGTTGGCAGGGGGAGGATACGAGCAGTGGATCGTGAGCATGGGGAAGGACACCGAGAGTGGACCGCTTGGAACTTGCGTCAACTTAAATGTCCCTGGCCCACCTCAATAAGGGACTGAAACGTTTCCTGAAGCGATTCCTTTCCCCACCTTAACTGTATATGGACCGTTTTTCTTCTCCTCTATTCCCTTCTATATATTCGGCAAGTTCTCCATTCTCTTTTCCTCACCTTATCTTTCACAGCAATCACAACCCTTACTCCCATACTTTCCTCTCGGCCTTCTTCCTTTCCTCTCATCTCCTTCTCCAAAGTGAAGAAAGTCATCTCCAAGGCTTCCAAACTTTTCAACGGCAGCAAGAAATCCAGAAGGATGAGAATGTATCCTCCATCACCGATGCTCAGATGAGGGAGATGAGGGCACTGATTCCCCTCAACTACGAGGTTTGTCCCACCGACGGGACCACTTTTGAGTTCAATCACAACACTCCCCGCCGCTTGGTCGTTCATTACGACTCAAGATGGGATGGCGCTTCCCTATTCATCCCTTTTTGGTGGAGATTTGCAACCGGTATTCCATTCCTTGTGGTCAAATCTCCTCCAACTCTCATGAGTCCATCTTTTGCTTCCTTGCCTGATGCCACAAGAAAGGCATCCGGCCTACCTTGGAGCTTTTCATCTCCTTCTTTCGCCCCCACAAATACGACCGCGAAGTGGGCTGGGCTTCGTGAGCTTCGGACATTTAAGTGGACGCGAGTTCCAAGCGGTCCACTCTCGGTGTCCTTCCCCATGCTCACGATCCACTGCTGGTATCCTTCCCCCTGCCAACGGTCCCAACATTATTGAAGTGGGACAAGAACTTTAAATGGCGAAGATATTAGAACGGTCCGATGACCGTTTATGTGCCAAACGGTCACCTGGGGGCCCATTGACACTATGGTCCAAAGAGAAGGATGTGGTTACATGCATCCCTTTTTTGTGGAGATTTGCAACCGGTATTCCATTCCTCACGGTCAAATCTCCTCCAACTCTCACGAGTCCATCTTTTGCTTCCTTGCCCGATGCCACAAGAAAGGCATCCGGCCTACCTTGGAGCTTTTCATCTCCTTCTTTCGCCCCCACAAATACGACCGCGAAGTGGGCCGGGGCTTCGTGAGCTTCGGATATATAAGTGGACGCGAGTTCCAAGCGGTCCACTCTCGGTGTCCTTCCCCATGCTCACGATCCACTGCTAGTATCCTTCCCCCTGCCAACGGTCCCAACATTATTGAAGTGGGACAAGAACTTTAAATGGCGAAGAGATCAGAACGGTCCGATGACCGTTTATGTGCCAAACGGTCACCTGGGGGCCCATTGGCACTATGGTCCAAAGAGAAGGATGTGGTTACATGCATCCTTTTTTGGTGGAGATTTGCAACCGGTATACCATTCCTCGTGGTCAAATCTCCTCTAACTCTCACGAGTCCATCTTTTGCTTCCTTGCCCGATGCCACAAGAAAGGCATTCGGCCTACCTTGGAGCTTTTCCTCTCCTTCTTTCGCCCCCACAAATACGACCGTGAAGTGGGCCGGGGCTTCGTGAACTTCGGACATTTAAGTGGACGTGAGTTCCAAGCGGTCCACTCTCGGTGTCCTTCCTCATGCTCACGATCCACTGCTAGTATCCTTCCCCCTGCCAACGGTCCCAACATTATTGAAGTGGGACAAGAACTTTAAATGGCGAAGAGATCAAAACGGTCCGATGACCGTTTATGTGCCAAACGATCACCTGGGGGCCCATTGACACTATGGTCCAAAGAGAAGGATGTGGTTACATGCATCCCACTCCCACCAATTATTTCCTATGGCCCATGAAGGATAGCATCATTGGGGAACATCCACAGGAGTCAATGCAGAGTAACTTTTTCAGGAAGTGGCTTTTCCCAAATTAGGGAAAAGATTCCCAGGGAAGAAAATCGAGAACATCCCCAATTCAAAAATGCAAGGTGTACTACAGTGAAATTTTTTTTATTTTTTAACTTGAAAAAAATGGGGAATGTGATGGGAATCGAGCCCATCGAGGGAACATTAGTAAAATTGGGCCTTGGCCCAATTTAGAATCCGTACATTATAAAGGAGATCCGGCCTAAATTTAATATAATGGGCCGGAAAAGAGAAGCTGTCCAAGAGACAAGGTAGGGAAGGAAATAAGGTTAGGGACTTGAAGGTGTGGGCTGGACCTCAGCCCACGAAGACGGGTCACCCAAAGGAAGGGAGTCCCACAATTAGGGTAAGCCGCCTCCTTAAGGAGGCGGGCAAATGGATAGAGGAAGCAAGGGATAGTGGACGGATGGACAGATTTGTCCTCAGGTGAATGGCCTTAAGCTGAGGGATACATTTCTGGGAAGGAGGGAGATTGCCCGGATATTTTCCCCAACCACTGCGAATATATAGATGAGATGGTGGCTGGGGAGCTCCTATAAAAGGAGAATAAACTTAAATGGAAAAGATAACTTGTACTCCAGGCGGAGTAATAGACAGAGAAGAGACTTGAATAATAATAAACATATTCAGGCGATCCTTGAGCATATTCTGATCCCTAGGTGGACCGAATAGAGGAAAGGATCACCGGTTTGAGTTCATACTCTGTGTGCAATACCTTCCATTGCAGCCCATTACTCTTTTCATATTATTTCCTCACTATTATAAGGCCCGGATACTAATATTTGGACCTCGACCGATCAACAGTCCTAGGGAAAATATTAAGCATCCATGAGGTATATTATTTTATCAAATTAGTAAAGAAAATAATAAAATTTGATCTTAATCCTATTAATACTAAACATACAAGTAGTTTTAGACGAGGAAATATATTTTTATTGAGCATTTGCTAAAATATAATAGTCGGAAACAGCCTCCCTACTTCCGAGTAGGGGCAAGGTCTGCGTACACACACCCTCCCCAGACCCTACTGTTGTGGGATTCACCTGGGTTGTTGTTGTTGTTGCTAAAATATAATACTCCCTCCGTCCTATATTTAACTTCTCGGTTTGACCGAAGATCATTTTTAAGGGAGTGTAAAAAATGCTTTGACTTTCCAGAAATGCCCCTCAACCTTTAAGCGGATGTCAATACCAAATCCGTGGTAGCTCTGCAAACCAAACTTCATTGCCTTATCTCTTCTCTTCCCAGTTGTCTTTTTCGTTTAACACCTTCTCAAATTCATGGAAAACGGGTCAACCTTATTCATTGACTCAAATTGAAAGAAATGGTTTTAGCTTTTTGGTTTGGAGCATCGTTCCATCCCCTGATGATGGAAACAATTACAAAAGGGAAGCAAATTACCTTCAATTCCAGAATGTATCAAAACAATTTCTCGTTGGTCGTGCTCCTCTTGGATCTGTGAAGATCCAGTTGGGATATGGGAAAACGTGACCGCCATGGTGGGATACATCAAGATATGTGCCCTCCTCACCATCGTAGGCCCCTTCACATTGGATCTCAGTTTTGGGAATAATGGAGATCAAGGAATGAAACGATCATTCTCTAAATCCAAACAAAGAGAATGAAATTAAAGAAATCAAGAACGAAAGGGGGGAGAGAGGACCTGGGATAGAGTTCTTGAGATGGTGGTGAAATGAGAGGAAAGATCAGATTTAGAATTCTTTAGGCCGAAGGGCAAATGTGTCATTGAAGAAGTGTAAAGTTGACTTTTTTAGAAAGTGAGAAGATAATTTCAGGACAACCCAAAAAAAAAAGTGAAAAGTTAATTTTAGGACGGAGGGAGTAGTCATTTTTAGCACTTATATATAAACCCATAGTTTTCAAGTACATAAATTTTATTTTAAATTTTTAATTAGCACAAATAATTACATATTCAAATAAAAGATAATTTTATTCGTATATAGTAAACTATGGAGTGAGGGAATAATAAAGTTTGTGGTTTGCTAGGGATATCCCAAAGTTAGTGTATTCTAAGTGCACACCAGTTTCTCAAAGTTATGGGATGGATGATGTATTATTATTATTATTATTAATATTATTATTATTATTATTGTTGTTGTTGTTGTTGTTGTTGTTGTTGTTATCTTGATCTTTAATTTTAAAAAATTGAAATAACTTTTTTTTTACTCTTATCGTCTCTTTTGCATCTCCCCCTCTTGATTTTATAGTATAACTTTTTTAAATTTCAACTCCAAATTACAAAAAAATATTGAATTGTAATGCCCATTTAATGTCAATAAATTCATTTTGAAATATAATTTTAAAATATTAAATTTTTATGCAATTATATATTATGTATGTATGTATGTATGTATACTCAAAGTGTTATATTGAATGATGTGAAAAATCAAATGAAAAAAATTAAAAAAAGACCTAGAGTATGTCATATTAAAAAAAGAAACAAATACGGTGCCTCAATTGAGTTGTAATGTCAAAAGAAGCCAATCGATGAAAAGAATTTCTTTCGTTGTTAAATTTTTTTCATGTTTCGCATAATATATAAAATCTTGTTTATTTTAAAAGGATTTTATTTACAAATTAGTCTAGAAATAAAAAGTACGGAGTACAACTTATATAATCCCTCCGTCCTAAAACTTTCTTCCCAGAGCACTATTCCAACTTCACGGGAATTTATATTTATTTGTGTTTTTTCATGGCCTATATGATAAAATAAAATATTCTTGTCACCACTTGTTTTGTTGAACTTTTGATGTAGTTTTTAAATATGTATGGTTTATTTTTTATTTTTATGCCAATATTTAAATAAAATAGATTGAAAAAACTTGGGATTTTTCTTCGTTTTGCGTAACGGGAAGAGAGTTTTAGGAGGGAGGGAGTATTTAAAAACCAAATAAAAAATATTACAAAATCAATCGTGACAAAAATATTTTCTTATTAAGTAACCAATGGAAAAGCACACACAATCTAGAATTATAGGAAGCTTGAAACAACAATCACGAAAATTTTACCAAATAAACAATGACACTTATTAAACATTGTAGGTAATAAAGATAAGTAACAAAATCAATTTAGTTAGGCATTATAATTTGTGAATAATATATGAGAAACTATTTAGGGGAGAGGGAGTATTAACTTTAAATCTGTTCGATGACTTTTAGAAATATGATAAGATGTAAATTTTGAAATAATTTTAAAATCTGAAAGAAATGATGATAAACAGTTGGAGAGAAAACATCAAATTCACGCATTAATATCTCCCAATTTTTTTTAGAAATCTTTCATTTAAAAAATTTGTAATATCTGAATATATCATATATGAAATTGTTTTCACCCTAATTCAAATTGTTTTCACACTGGACGGAAAATACGAAAATTCATATCTCCTCCCATGACGAAAAAAGCCCCAGCTGAGTTTTTAAGTAAGTTATGGTTGAATAGATCTCGTCATTTACTGAGTACTCCCGTCTTAAAACATCTTTCCGTTTGTATTTACGAGATTTGACCGAATTTGTTACCAATTTAATTTATATGATTCTAGGGGTAAAATTAAAAAAATAAAATTTACATTACAAAACGAGAGGTGTCAAGACTATACTCCGTATTATTTTATCAAATAAGTAACGGAAATAAGTAAAAAAAAGTGATTTAAGCTTGATCGTGTGAATAGTAACTGGAAACATAATTTTAAGATGGAACTGATAATATTTATGGAAGCATAGAAATCATTCCATACAGAATTCCGACTCAAGAGATAAAGCATGGAATACCTGGGGAAGAACGTTCAGCTCCCAGCGGCCAAAATCAACGCCGGGAGAATCCGCGAGATCGGAGGGGACAGGGAGGGGAGAGCGGCGGAGGAACGAGAGTTTATCCCAGTAGTAATAGCAGCAGATTACAGCAGCGCTCACGCCGAAAACGAGGACCAGCAGAAACGCCGAGGAGAGTGGAAACCCTAGGGCGGCTGGAGGCGGCAAATCCCGGCGGCGATCGCGAGATTGTGCGTAATACGAAGCCTCCATAGACGAAACCGCCGCCAGAACAATTCCTCGAAGCCGATGACGATGTTCAATCTGAGCGCCCCTGCTTCGATCATCAGAGCAGGGGATTCAATAGGCGAATTGAGAGAACTGATGATGATGAAAACTGGAAATAAATAAATAAAAAAAATAGTACTCCACATAATAAAGGGATTGCGACAGTGACAAAGTGATAGAGGATGGGGCCGGATGTCATAGATTTACAGAGCACAGCTAATAGAGAAAGAAAGAAACAAGTGATGAAATGGGAAGAGTGATTGGTGGTGTGAGGGGCCGTCCAGGAGGAGGTGCGTGCAGCGCAGGAGAACCGGAGGAGAGGAGAAGAAGAAAATGTTAGCAAAATCCATCCCTGTTTGGTTTAGTCTGAACATTTTTTTGAAGTTTTGATATAATCTAATTAGATTTGATTTAGTCTGAACTGATTTGATTTGATTTGATATGATCTAATGTGATCGGATAGATCTAAATTTAATTTAATTTAAACTTAAATTATCACCATAATTTGATAATTTTTAAAAACTACTTCTTCCGTCTCGTTTTAAATCGTCTGTTTTGACTTTTGGGCATATTTAAAAATAGAGTTAATTTTCTGAAATTGTCAGTACTTTTTAGAAGGGACGACGATAAATGAGAAGATAAGGTGGAGAAGAATGACTTATTTTAGAAGTAGTTTAGGTATTTTACTCTTAAAAGTTTACGAAAATAATTAACATGTAACTTATTTTGAGACGGAAAAAAAGGCAAACAGACAATTTAAAATGGGACGGAGATAGTATAATGATCATTTATATTTTAAAACAATTAATAGTTTTTATTCTAGAACTATTAGATTTATGAAATAAAAATAATCAATTTCTATATACATTAAAATAAAAAATCGTTGACAATAATCTTGAAAGATTTAATTGTTTACTTTTTAATATTCAATATAGAGAAGATAGATTAATAATATTATTAAAGTATCAAATCATTAGAAAATATAAATGGTATGCTTCAAAATATTACATTTTTTGGTAGATTTAGAAAAAAAGTGTGAATTTATTACGTAATAAATTTATATTAAAAAAATATGAATATAAATATTCATGCTACAAAATATTACGTTTTTTCCTAAATTTAAAACAAAGAATTAGAAATTTATGTGCATAATTGACACAAAATAAAATTCACACTTTTTTTCTAAATCTACCAAAAATAATTTTTTTTCACTTTTTTCTTTCAATAAAAGGAATGAACGAGGGAGCACGCCTAAATCACTATTGCGTAAATTACAAAATCATAGTGCGAGCACTATGATGTATGAGAGTGTTGAAAGCGCACTTAAATTGCCAGTCTGAGGATTAAACCTCCCCTAAATTTTCTCAAGATGAATTTGTTACTTAGAGTACAACACAGCTCTAAATTACTTAAATGCACATATATGCTGTTTTTTTCTTGACATCCCAATAAAATCAGTGTCATCTGCTTCCTCCAGAAACACACCTATTCTGCATTACGTGTCGATAATAGCTTTCTTCCTCGTAAAATTTCCTGTATTTTTAACAACAACAAAGCTCGATATAATCTCAACTTTGGATAATTGAAATATAATTTAAGCAACTGAACAATGGTTGAAAAGAGGTTGCAGTGCAGTTTGTTGCCCGTTTACCCGCCACTTTTTTGTAATGGGTTGAAACGACTTTAAAATGAGATGTATCCTCATTCATTAGATTTGGAAAGGTGAGAAAGGTACTAAAAGACTGAACTTTCAAACTTACGCTAAATGTTCCAATGTCTCGGATTTTATCACAGCCTTTCCCTCGGGGAATTCAAGGCAAGAATAATGCATGATCATTTCCTTCAGTGTATGCTTAGTGCTTTTGATGTCATTGTCCCATAGGATACTCTACAAATGGAGGAACAGAAATTAGGTATGTTCAGCTACATCAAAGAATAGACCGATAGAGCAAACTCTCTATGGGAAACTATCCCAAATGTTCGTTCAATCGGGCAAAGCAGACAAGAAAAGGAAACCCATGCAAGGATTTAATTTGATACTCACTCCATCTCGAAATAAAGTTCCATAGTTGACCGGACGGACACCATTATTAATAAAGATGAAATTGCGTGGTTGAGATTTATTCAGAGGAAAGACAAAAAAATATAAACCACAAAACAAATAGAAAATGTGGAACCTTTTCCCAGGAGAGTATTAGCAGAGACCAAATACCTTCCTCACATACTCTTTTTTCACATCATCCCAGGGTAGTTTGCCCTTAGGAGAGAATATAGAAGCATTCCAAAGTGCGCCCCTGGCAACCATCACAGATGATGCACCTGCAATCATTGAATACAATAATTGCCTACAATTGTTGCATTATAATAAAAATACAACAATTATGAAATGCAAATAAATACTATGTACCATGTAGTGTTGAAGCATGATCGACTTATTTCTAAGTTGGACTATTCTATTAAGCACATTTGCATGTATGAAACTAATAAAAAGCTCCTGCCGTGTAATATATCTTCTACACGGTTACTCATTTTCAGTTTCAAAATTAGTGGTCTGCTTCTTAACCCATATGCATAAATATATTGTGACACACATAAGTGCAGCCCTTCTCTGATCTGTTGTGGTCCATCTACTTGTAAACATATCTCATAGTTCAAAGTCTCCAACTCATATGAAGTATTAGATTTACCACAACAAAGTCGATGACTCTTTAGCAGAAATATACACAGAAGGGTAAGAAGGGAGAGATGATGCTTCTCAAGTTATTATGGAACTATGGAAGATACCTGTTGCATCTTTGATTCTTTGGAAATCATCATACTCAAAAACATCGCCATTTGCAATAACTGGAATAGATAGTGCTGAAACAACATCAGCAATCTCACTCCATTTAGCTGGATCTCTTGGTCTGTCTGGAACTTTCCTACAGCTCAATAGGGAAATTCTCTAGTCAGTGACAAGATTTAATCATAATATACTGAAATATGATTCTTGAGTTTACGAATTCAATCACAAAGAACTGTCAAGAAATATAAGTGAAATAATGTACTCTCTTGGACCTTAGTCCCAATTTATGAAGCTTTTTTTCCTTTTTCACCCATCCCAATTTGTCACACTTGTCCCATTTATACAAAAGTCAAAGTATCCAAGAAAAAATAGGACAGATGGAGTATGAAGGCTTAAACAAAGCTGAAGTCAAATCAACGATATAATACGGAAAATTGTGATTCGACTTATATTAGTCGTAACTCAAGAAGTCACCTTCCATGGACAGCTAGGGCAGAGATTCCAGTTTTCTCAATTCGACGTGCCAACTCTACAGTATCTTGCGAGCATTTCAAGAGACGAATCTTGCATGTTATGGGTGTATCTAAGTTCCTCCTCAATGTTGTCAAAATCTGGACCACAGTGAATAAAATGTCAAGATATTACTCACCGGAGAAATCGATATATAGTTGAAAAAATAGAATTCAAGATTTAATAAACTCTCCAGGTTGGAGAAATCAATGCATACATCATGAATGAGCTCTGGTTTAGTTAACAGTGCAGCACCCATCCCTCCAGAGATAGAGAAGGATTTAGGGCAGCCCATGTTGATGTCCACTGCAGCAACATCTTTACACCTACAAAGGGTAACCAATCAGATAAGAATACATATATTGGAGGAAAACCTTTTTGGTTTAGTCCAATACGACTTCAAAAAGCTACACCTTATACTATTATTATGATTATGACATCTAGAAAGGAGTCTAGAATAAACTTACACCATCTGAGCAGCATTAAGAGCCCTCACAGCATCAGAAGTGCCCATTTGAAACACGACTCGATTTCTTTCTTCAGAACATGTTCTGAAAACAACACTTCCCGTTCCCTTTTCCAGTAGGTCAATAGTACCCAGTGCATCTATCAGAAAAATGGAAAAGTGATGAGTTCTTTCCTTAGCAACTCAAACAATTTGACTGTCAGTTATCAGAAAGGAGAAAATTCCACAATGAAAATGGAATGTTGAAAGTAAAGGTATAAATAAAAACTGATTTGTCAAGAGTCTGGAATAGTATTATTATGAATGCATAACACACTGACCTTTTACAGTACTATATCGATTACTAAAACTAATGAACTAGTAAAGCAATGAAATTTCGTACTGACAATAGGGAACATAGTAAATTGATGTCTTGAGTATATAAATACAGAACAATAGAGTACAAAAAAATTACTGGTGCAGATTAAACTACTGACACCGGTTCCCATAGAAGGATTGCAGGTTGCCAGTACCCACACTGGGCATATAATGTCCAACAAGTCAACAACTGAAGTGAAATTATGCTAAATCATTGGGTCAGCAATAAGAAATAATCTCTCGAGGTCATCCATCAACAATTTTTCAGTCTATTATATCATGCATCATGTGCTCATTAAGTTCCAATGCATTCTATTATGTCAGCCAATCTCTGTCATTTTATTGATCAATAATCTCTCTATTATGTTAGCTTTGGTTTAGCACGACGTTTCATCCATTCGCTTGCATTCTAACACTCCCTCTTTGTAACAGAACCACCTGCCACTTTCAGACAAACGTCTATGAACCAGCATAGTCAATTCTTCTTAAATTGTCTTCAATAACAGCACACCCACTTTCAAATGGACCTCATTTCCAACTCTAATTTTTGTAATCATGCAAGATATTCATCTTAACATATCATACATTGATACCTGTTATTTCCAACAAAATTTTCCCCATTAATCCGCTTTCACTTTAACAAATTTGAAGGCATGGTACACCCTCCCCAGACCCTACTCTCGTGGGATCCAACTGAGATGTCGTTGTGTTCATATACACATATGCTTGAACCGGGGGTTTCTTGGAAATAGCCTCTCTAATTCCAAGTAGGGGCAAGGTCTGCATACACACACACCCCTAGACCCTACTCTGGTGGGATTCAACTAGGTTGCTGTTGTTAATCATATACTCAAAACTCTGCACTGAGATTATAGAAAATATAGAGTGGCCTTAAGTTCAATATAATTTTGCATGCTCGAGGTATCAAAATTAAAGGAAAAAATAAGTATACTCATAGTCTTTTGATAAATTATTAGACCATTCGAGTGATCTTCTAATGTAAAAAACATCATGTGTAGACAAGCTGCTATTTTGTACAAACTATGCAACATTAAAACATGAAGTCACATCATAAAAGAATTGGGAAAACACACACAGTCTTACCATTGACTCGGCGCTCGCATTTGAGAAGTTTGTGATCAATGATCTCTTCCCCATATGCAATGTCTGCACCGTAGTCCACTGCCATTAACCTAAATGGTAGGGTTCCCTGTTAAGATATTAACCCCCTGTCCAAAAAACACTACTTCGCTTCTCCGTCCCAAAAAAACTTTGTCAACTTCCTTTTTTCTATCCATCCCAATGAACTTTGACAATTTACTCCTAAGGAAAGAAATTTACAGCTTATGTTGTTTCTCTATTCCAAATGATTGTCAACTGCAAGGTTATTACTTTGTCCAATCAAACTTGGCAAAGCTTAAAGGGGGCGGATGCGTATAAAACTCTGCAAATACGGAGCAACATCTAGCAAGAATCACCCTTTTTTACTCTTGTACAATTCTAAACTCAAAAACTACTACGGATTTAGGAAAAAATAGACAATATTTCAATTATAAACTTAGGCCTAAGAACCCTAAAAGGAAAATTTGGCGCATTGTGGGAAGCCATTAATATCACGAAAATCCAAATGCAGATAAAAGAGGATGATATGAGAATATAAAAACCAGCTCAAAGACTAGCAAGTCTTACAACTCGGACCATCGGGGCCAAGACCAGCTTGTTTCGGTACTCCATTTTCTTATTACTGCCGGGCGGAGATGGCTGGAATGAACAATATTGCGGGGGATGCAGAAGATAGCAATTCCAGATACCGGTGCAGTTTCTAGCTCTGCCCTAGCTTCTCTAGGCAGGTGGAGCTTTTAAAAAAACAAAAAAAGGATTGTATTAATTTAAAATTAAAAATAAATAAATACAATATTAAAATTACGAAATACTTCGTACTACATTACTAAAAAAAGAAATTTAACATGCTTAAAATTAAAATCACAAATACTAAAAAATAAAAGAAGTGCTTGGAAAATAAAGAATTGAAAAATAAATACTACAGAATGTACTACTTATCATGACGTAGATCGCCGTCATCGTGATGTGGTGGTACTTCAGTTCCATTTCCAACATCGCCGATGTACCCATTGTGTAACACCCTAATCTGTCCAGGTCTGCAGCCCCTTTCGGACTAAAGTATTAACTTAGTAATCGTAAAATTTAAAACTTTTCAAACACTTTTATTTATCACGATAATATTTTTCGTAACATATACAGTGCGGAGTTTTCAATATTGCGGAAGCTTAACAAATCATAATTACAAACATAATTTGTTTATGTTCTTTAATTCAAAACCATCACATCCATTCCGACAATCTCGCCTCCGTCTGCCTCCAGAATCACGTCACATCATTCTTTCTATTAACCTGTGTGTAGCAAATAAAACATACTACACGCTCAGCGGTGAAGCTGAGTAAGCATATCTAATGCGTCGAACATCCATATAAATTGAACCCAAATTCATAATCAAATCATTTGATATCATACACAAAGTATTCAGTTCAAATATACAATAATCAATATTCAACATTCGTCATTCAATATTCATATTCAACATCCTCATTCAATAATATCCTTAAAATATTCTTAGTCTAAGGCCAATTCAATTCTTAAACTAATTCTAGTTCAAGATATTCTAATCCTTAAGCTAGGCCTAGTTTAAGATATATTTTTTAAAAAAAAAAGTTTTCAAATCTTAAACTTACCTTCGCTTAAGGTCAACCAAAAACCGACAGCGTAGTGTTCACTGTTGGGTTGGGTGGTACCCCCAAACGAGTAGGTACTCAAGTTTGGTTCTTGGATCCCGTACGTACGTTTTAACCCTAGCCATCGGGCATCATACCCGCAAGGCCTATTTCTAATATATCTTAGAGGTCTTCTAGATAGTATTAGAAACCAACATCAATATGGATATATCTTAGAGTTCTTCTAGATATCCTTAACAACATTATTCATCAATTCATATTCTTAGTTCAACAATCATTTCATCTAGAATATTCATCATCATTAATCCATAATATTCATTAAATGAACAATCAATCAATCATCATAATAACTAATAACAATCAACGGCCTAGCATCGAGTGTTAACACCCTAGCTTACCGTTATGCATCACATAAGATTCCTTTTAGTTGTTAAAACACCATCTTTATTCCAAGAAATCATCCTTTTATTAATCATAATGGTTTGGTATCAAAATATAGGATTCCATAACTCAAAAATCATGTTTTCTAAATAACAATTGATTAATATATGATAGGAAATTCAATTATTAGCTATTAGCTTCATTTTCTTCAATAGTGTAGGGAGACAGTCTACTGTCACTTCTGATAATCTACTGTCTGATGTTCACACTTTGATAATCGATTATCAAACTTCAGAGAGGGCTGACAGTCGATTGTGACATTCTGACAATCGACTCTTGCTCAGCTTTGTTCCAAAAATCTGCAGAACGATGAATAATCGATTTTCAAGTTGATAATCGATTATCCATCGTCTTCTACCTCGAGCCAACTTGCGGAAATGTCACTTTTACTCACCAAACTTCAATTAAAGTATATAAAAGTGTTCTCCAAGGTTCATAGATCATTTTGGCATCATTAATTCATAGTTTTAACATCAAAATCATGGTTTACGATTCTTAGTTCTTCAAGCATGTCAAACACAAAACTCAACCAAATGACCATCTATGAACGTAGAATCGATCTATATGAACATTCTAGTCATTAGATATATCTAGGGGCTTACCTCGAAGCTTAATGGAGGTTTTGGAAATTTTCCGGCGAGTATTTCTCCCAACTCCAGCGACTTCACACCAAATTGACAGCAACACAACACTTCTCACACTTTCATGAACACTTAGGAAGAAGAATGAAGAAGAATGGTGAAGAAATGAGAAGGTTGGGTTCTCTTATATAATGAAAAGGAAAGAAGAAGAAGACAACTATGGTGACTCCACAATTCCGCGATCGGCGTAGTGGGGAAGGAGGCGCCGTCTAAACAGTTCCTTGATTGGAACCTATTTTGGTTCCAGTCGGGGTACACTTTTTTGTCCAACTTTCTCCAAATTGAAATCTGTTTGCACCATTGCGATCAGACAGTCGAGCTCTATCCAACGATATACTTTTCATAATTATTTGTAATACTTTTTCCGACATCATATTTTTGGGTGCTTGACTTTGACAGAGTCAAAATTGATTTGTTTGACCTTTACTATAAAAGGTGTCATATTCAATTCATATTATTTATTCTCATGATTTATTTCAATAAACCATTTCAAAGTTTACATTGTAAATAATTTCTTCATTTATTCTTAATTTGGGTCTGTACTCAGGTTCCAACCAAGATTACCCAATTAGTCAACATATTGGATTTATCTTTATGAGACTTATCCTGATTTGTGATATTGGATGTCAAAACACATTTCATTTCGGCCCAAAGCCCAATACCTATTTATTTTAATCGAAAAAAATTTGACTAATTGAATATTTATTCATTAAAAATTTTAGGGTATGTTTTTGGGGCGTTACACATTGTTATGAGCTAGCGGTTTGGTGCAATGAACGGCCAAGCTCATACTCTCAAGGTTACTATTTATTTTGTCCAAATTCGGGTTCGTGGGTGGAGGTGGCATATTAGGAATTAGGAATCGTTGTCTTGGCTTTTCCCTTCGCCTTCTTTGTCCGCTGGATTCGTCGCCCAATCTGAGGGAGAAGCCCTCGTGGCATTGAGGTCGACAGAATGTCTGCCCCTACTCGTCAAGTACAAACAGTCTCAGAGAGTTTGGATCATTTTGGTCGTGATCCTCTAGCCTCTGCCCAAAGTTGAGTTTAGGACTCCTTTGCAGAATGTTCCAAATTTCTCAGAATTAGTATTATATATTACTAGAGTAGATGAAACGGGACAAACGGGACGGATCGGTATAAATTTAAGCTGTCCCGCTCATGTCCCATTTGATATTGGGACGGAACGGGTTTTGGACAAAAAAACTGTGTCCCAATATATCGGTACAATTACAAAACGGATCCTGGATTTTTTGGAACGATCCAACGGGAACGAATTTCACGCCCACCCCTAGCATGAAGTGAGGGGGAGCTATATATTGCACTTGATTATATATTTGAAAGCTTTATTTGTCAAAATCAAAAAGGGGATATTGTTAGCATTGAATGTCAAACTTCATACAAGTTTTGACGTGTCAAATAAGTCTTTCAAGTTAATAACACTTTTGCATGTCAAAAACAAGCATTAAGGGGCTGTTTGGCAACTTCTGAATAGGTAAGTGCTGAACCAGTAAGAGGTCTGAACCATTAAGTGCTGAACCAGTAAGAGGTCTGAACCATTAAGAGCTAGTATATTGCTTAACTATTCAGAGGCAAATGTCTGATCAATTCAGATAAGAGGTCTTAACCATTCAGACTCTGTATAATACTTAACCATTCAGAGGCAAATCTCTTAACCATTCAGATATCTGAACCATTAAGAGGCTGAAACAAACAGTCTGAACAATTAAGTGCTGAACCATTCAGACATCTGAACCATTAAGAGACTGAAACAAACAGCCCCTAAATCTCACACTTGTTTTCCTTAACAAAAAGGTCTCTCAGCGAGTGTATGTAGATAAGGGTTTGATATTTATGATGTAATCACACTTGTCTTTACACTCACTTGATTTATTAAAAGTTTGAATATTGTTCTTAGTTAGGGTATTTTGAAAAAGGAAGAAAAATCAAGTTTTGAATTAAAAATGATAGGCATCCAGTACCCCCTGTCGTTTGTACGATACCTATATACCATTAAGGTATCATGGTACCAGACCAGGCACTGGAAGGCAGGAGAACACCATCGAGTTTTCTTCAATTCTGTGGTGATACCCCCTACTGCTGCAACGGTGCCTCGATACCAGAACGATACCTTAGTACCGAGATAGGTGTCAGACCGTCCAACGAATGCTAGAGAATATCTCACACTGGTGGTACCCATACTGTTAGGGCAGTACCAAGCTACCGGAACGGTACCTAACTACCGGAATAGTTACCATAACTATTGGGATAAATTTTCAAGCTTCCATTTTGAAATCCAATCAACTCTATATTTATAATGAAAACATATATTATAAAAATATAATATTTCAAACCCGCATATCAAAATGAATCAATTAATATAATTTTTTTATCACAATTTAATGCATTTCTCCCATAATTTATGGTTAAAGGTGAAAAACTTTGACCATAAAAATCAGGGTAAATTTCACCATTGGTACCTGAACTTTAACTGGAATTTCGAAGTGGTACCTAAACTTCAAATCCTTTCACAAAAATACCTGAACTTACACAATCCTTTCACTAAAAGTCCATTTGCCCGTTTCCAAATCATTTTGTCCAATTTGGCCTGCAACTCCTCGAATTTGAATTTTTCCACTCAAAAAAACCCTAAAATCCGAAATTGGGGGTTTTTGCAAATCGCCATCAAATCTTGCAATTGAGGGGTCTTTGGGGTCGCCGAAATGCCACAAACACTTTGGAGGGGATGAGCGACGTCAATTTTGCCGGAGGTGGCCGGAAAACGCTCCAACCTGCTAGAAAACGCTGCCTCCTTTCGGCATTTTTTTAAAACATAAGTACTAGCTAGTGATACATACGAGTATAATAAATGAGTCAAAGTCTCAAATATTTAAGCAAGTCACCTAATTCGAACTCAAGATCTACCCAAAGAGTACTGGTTGTCATCTAACTATACACTCTCTCTGTCCATCATAGATTTTCACAGACACGATTTACAGGGTCAAATTTAACGCACTCTGTTTACTTATTTTAACTACTCATTCATAAAATAAAAAAGTATTGTCATCTCTAGTTTTGTAGAACTTTTCATGTATTTTTTTTAACTATATAATTTTTTAAAAAACTCTATCGTTAAAAACAAATAAATTGAATTGAAAATAAAGTCGGTCAAATTTCATAACGCGTAATGAGAAAATCTTTGGTGGGCGGAGAGAGTATAAAACTATGATGAAATTGTGAATAGTGTTCCCGCCTAAATGTATGGGCTGTCTACTTCGCTATTGTGCCTGGCGAATTGGGCCTGAATAAATAGATTCACAAAATTGAATGATTTAAGAAGAAAAAGTTGATGTGTGGCTCCATAGATACTTTATGTCAAATTAAATCAAATAAATGGATTCACAAAATCCAAACATCTAATGGGTAGGTTAATTATCGAGTTATATATACTACTTATACCTTCGAACATGTCATAAGGAAGCTGATATTAGCACTCCAAGTTTCTTATCGGCGCTCCATCTTTAATGAAAGTAGATGGTATTACCCTTTTGCTCTTTTTAAAGTGAAATTTGCACTAAATAGGACTAAAACATAATGACTTTCCTAATGTAGGACTTAAACTTTTTTATTCCTTAAATAGGACTAAATAATGACCTCGTGGGAGGAATAATGTCCAGTAATGCTATACATTTAGTTGAATAATGACTACTTGTTAATGACCAAAAGTCCTACATTGGGAAATAAAAAAAAATAGTCCTATATTGAGAAAGTCATTATATTTTAGTCCTATTTAGGTAAATTTCTCTTTTTTAAATGGTCATTGCATTTGAAATCTGGCCATCCACTTGGACATGGAAGATTTCATTATCTGACCTCTAAAAGGTTACGGAATATGATTATACTCCCTCCGTCCATAAATAAACTTCTCGTTGCGCGTTACGATGTTTGACTAAAGTTATTTTCAAATTATTTTATATGAAAAAATGTGTAAAATTTAGAAATAAAAATTACATATTAAAAAATTATATCAAAAAATCTACAAAACTAGAGGTGATATGACTGTATTATTTTATCGAATGTGTGACGAAAATAGGTCAACAAAGTGAATAAAGTTTAACCCTGTGAATCGTGAACGAAAAGTTTATTTGTGGATAGAGGGAGTATTATTTCTAATCTTTTGAACTACACATTTAGTTTTATCAAGACTAATTTTTAGATTAAATTAAAAACAATTAGAGTACAATTAAATGCATAGTATTTTTTACTCCTCCGGTGTCAATTTTATTTGGAGACAGATATTAATAGAATTTTTAACATGGACGGTATTTATTTTTAGAATACTATTTTAGGAAATGAGAATTTTAGAATATAAAACCTAACCTAAATGATCACAAGTTTAAACATTAAGTTAACTTTAACCTAAGCCTATGATCACTCTTTTTTTTTTTACCATTTTTTGTTTTCATTTTTAAATGATGCCATTTGCTTACAGTACCATACCGTATTTATTTTCTAAATTTCTAATTAGAACACTTATCATTTTTAAAACGTTTTCATGCTTGTAAATTATAGTATTAATATTAATTTGTAGTTTTTATTTTATTTTTGTATTTGAATGTTGCATTTTACTTACCGTACCATATTTATTTTCTAATTTATTTTAGAAAACTTACCATTTTTACACGTTCGTCCTTGTAAATTATAATATTTTTTTGAAATAACTAATTAATTTGTACATATTTTTTTTTAAATAAATCATTCTAATCCCACCCATGCTTTATTAATTTGTAGTTTTTTAATTTTATTTTCATTTTTAAATGGTACTGTATTTATTTCCATACTATAATTCCCCGGTTGTTCAATACTATTTAATTTATTTAATTTAATTAAAATACTTAAATGGTGTAACATTTAAATAAAATATAGATATCAGAGCATTGATGACCATTGACCAAGGGGTCACGAGTTTAATTGTCACTGCTACCCTGTTTTAAAAAAATTAATTTTCACATGTAATACTCGAGCAACAATAAATTATGCAACACATGAAGAGATGTGCTAGAATATAAGACCTATTTTGGGCTTACAACCACAAGTTTGAATTTTGGTACGAGTGACTTCATTCATTGTCAGAGAAAGATGTGTTAGGAATGTAAAAAGTGTTGTAAAATATTTTGGAAAATAAGAAAGGTTTTAAAAAATGAGTTTATTTTAGAGCATTTAGAAATGAGAAGATAAAAGTTTCTTTACACTTAAAATTCATTAGAACTGCAATTACAGCAATGAATTTAAATTATACTCCATATTACTTTAGAATTCCTTAGTATTTTATTTCTCTTTCTTTGAAAATGGGTTACATTGTGATGATAATATCGTAATGAAAATACTTATAATATAATCTCTTTCAAAATATTAATAATAATAATTGTAGAAAAGATATTTTCATTGAATAATTGTGAAGAGAATACATCAATATATAGTAGAGGCTTCAATCCTAATCATAGTAGGAGAGCCATATTAGGAAACCTATACAAGTATGGTAACACAATAATTACAAGAATAATAAATATAATTAATATATTTAGCATGCTCCCGGCTACGTCGGATGTGGAGGAGGTCGGACGCCTAGGCTGGATTTAAACTCGAGGAAGAGCAGAGATGGTAGGCCTTTGGTGAAGATGTCAGCATACTGGGAAGAAGAGGGCACATGAAGAACACGAACCTGCCCAAGTGATACTTTGTCCCGAACAAAGTGTAGGTCGACCTCTACATGCTTGGTCCGCTGGTGCTGTACCGGATTTGATGATAGGTAGACGACGCTGATATTATCACAGAAAACAAGGGTGGCACGTCGGAGTGGCTGCCGTAGCTCAAGGAGGAGGTTGCGGATCCACGATGTCTCAGCTACGGCATTCGCAACAGCCCGGTACTCGGCCTCGGCACTGGATCGGGAAGTAGTGGCCTGACGCTTGGATGACCAGGAGACCAGGTAATCGCCTAGGAAGACGCAGTAACCAGAGGTGGAGCGTCTGGTGTCAGGACATCCAGCCCAGTCTGCATCAGAGTAGGCTTGCAAGCAGTCTATAGTGGACCGTGTCAAATGAATGCCATGGGTGACCGTGCCTTGAAGGTAGCGGAGGATCCGCTTCATGGCCGTGAGATGCACGTCCCTAGGTGCGTGGAGGTGAAGGCAAAGCTGCTGGACGTCATAAGTGATGTCAGGTCGAGTAAAAGTGAGATACTGCGGAGCTCCAACAATAGACCTATACAACGTCGGATCAGGAAGGGCCGTCCCAGCTGAGGATGATAATTTTGCCTTTGTGTCCACTGGAGTAGAGATGGGGCGACAGGAGACCATCCCAGCCCGCTCGAGGATGTCATGGGTAAACTGAGTCTGATGGAGGAACATCCCAGTGGAGGTGCGATGGACATTGATGCCGAGGAAGAAATGTAAGTCGCCCATGTCTGTCATGGCAAACTCCGCCTTGAGTTTCCGAATGATGCTCTGAAGGAGTGCATGTGAAGAAGCAGTGAGGACGATGTCGTCGACATAAAGTAAGAGATAGGCCGTGCCCGTGGCATGAGAAAAAGTGAAGAGGGACGTGTCAGACTTGCACCCTTGAAATCCAATAGTCTGAATGAAACCTGCAAACCTGTGATACCATGAACGAGGTGCCTGCTTGAGGCCATACAAGGCCTTTTTGAGCTTATAGACATGATGAGGGCGTTTGGCATCCTGGAAACCAGACGGCTGACTGGCATACACGGTTTCCTGAAGCTGGCCATGGAGGAATGCATTCTTGACATCTAGCTGATGAATGGGCCAACCGCGAGACAGAGCGAGACTAAGGACGACGCGGACAGTGGCAGGCTTAATAACGGGGCCGAACGTTTCACCGTAGTCGACGCCAAAACGCTGATTGAAACCACGAACAACCCATCGGGCCTTATACCTGGTTAACTCACCTGAAGGGCCAAGTTTGTGTCTGAAGAGTCATATACCGGTGATGATATTTTGTGTGGGGGAGGGGGGTACTAATTCCCATGTGTCATTCTTGATCAAAGCATTATATTCATCACACATAGCAGCATGCCAGTTTGGATCCTTGAGAGCACTACGGTAAGTTGGTGGTAAGGGGGAAATGGGTGCAGAGGTGTTGAGATTTAGGATTTGTTTGGGGCAGAAGGTACCAGCTTTGGATCGAGTTTGCATTGGGTGGATGTTGGGCAGGGAGGGGGGTGGTTCTGCCGTGGACTGGGTGTGGGTTGGGGGCTGGGATGGGGTGGTGGGCTGGGCGAGGAAGTGGGCTGGACAGAAGGGGTGGGCTGGGGAGGGCCGAACAGTGGGCTGGGCAGGGTGGGCTGGGCTTCGGTAGGGGATATGCGGGTGGGGGAGTTGGGTTGGACGGGGAAGTTGGGCTGGGGTGTAACGCTGCCAGTGGGCCTGGCAGTGGGAATTTGAGGAGAGATGTGTGGGGTGTGGGTGGTTAAGGCTGGCCGATGGTAGGGGTAGGGTGTGGGGGGGTCGTTATCCGTGGCATCAAGGAAATGAAAATCTTGGGGGGAGGTGGAGTGACCATATGGAAAACACGACTCATCAAACACAACATGACGGGAGATGATTACCTTGTGGGCGGTGAGATCAAGACAACGGAAACCGCGTTGGTTAGAGGGATAGCCTAGGAAAATGCAACGGGTTGAGCGAGGGGCAAGTTTGTGCGGGGCGGTGGCGGAGATGTTAGGGTAGCAGAGACAGCCAAAAACACGCAAGTGAGAGTAAGAGGGGGGGGGGGGGGGAGTTATAGAGAGTGGCGTGAGGGGTGCGATTGTTCAGTGTGGTGGTGGGAAGAATATTTAAAATATGAGCTACCATGTAAAGGGCCTCAACCCAAAAGTTAGGTGGCAGTTGGGCTTGGAATAGAAGGGAACGGACGGTGTTGTTTATGGTTCGTATAGTGCGTTCAGCCCGTCCATTTTGTTGACTCGTGTGAGGACAAGAGAAACGAAAAAGAATGCCTAAAGAGTCAAAAATATTTTTCAAAGGTGAATTTCGGTATTCTGTTCCATTGTCACATTGTACAGCTTTGATTGTTGTGTTAAAGTGATTTTTTACATAAGCGACAAACGAAGTTAAATGACTAAACACATCACTTTTGTGTTTTAAAGGAAAAACCCATAAATAATGAGAGAAGTCATCTAGCAAGAGCATGTAAAATTTAAAACCAGTAATACTTGGAACAGGAGATTGCCATAAATCAGTATGTAAAAGTTGAAATGGATACATTGAAATACGACTGGAAGAGTAAAAAGGGAGGCGCACATGCTTTCCCAATTGACACGCATGACATAAAGTATGTTGATAACTTTTAAAAAACAGAATAGAGGAGACGCCACGGAGAACGGCCTGGCTGGGATGGCCTAGACGCCGATGCCAAGTGTGAAGATCGACAGCGGCGACATGGGCTTGGGCAGGTGCAGTTCGGCCAAGGGGGTAGAGGGGTCCCATATCATTGGATCGATGCATCACGGTTCCCGTCTGACGATCCTTCACAGAAAAACCATGAGCATCAAATTCAACAGTACAGTTATTATCACGGGTAAGTTGGCGAACAGAAATAAGGTTGTGGGTTATGTGAGGGGAAACGAGGATGTTGTTAAGGGAAAGGGCAGGGGTAGTGGGGGATAGTGTGATTACCAACAGCCGTAGTGCTAACTTTAGATCCATTACCAATAGTGATATATAATGGTGAATATAAAGATTGAGAAGAGACATGAGAAAGAGTACCTGGGTCGGAGGCGATGTGATGAGAAGCACCGGTGTCCAAGTACCAAGTGGGCTCACGAAGGGATAGGGTGTCAAAATTGTGGGCTAGGGCAGTAGGGGTGAGGGTTTGGGCTTGCGGGTATGGTGGGGATGGGGGGTACTGCCCTGCGGCAGTTGGGTGGGGATACGGCAGTGGAGGGGGGTGGGTAGGGTTGCGGGTTTGGGGAGGGTAAGGGGTAGGGTTGGTGAGTGGTGGTGGTGTAATAGGCGTGGGGAGGGGGGGTACGGGTAGGGTGTGGGTCGGGGGCCTAGAAGGCCAGGGTTAGGGTTTGGGTGAGGTGAGTTCCAGGTGGTATTGCCGTCATGGGTTTGTCGTTGCCGGGAGCCGTTTTGACGTCCACGTCCACGACCCCGATATCCGCCGCCACGTCCTTGCCCTCGTCCAGAGTCGCCGCGTTGTCCCGAGTTGCCATCACCGTAGCTGCTGCCGCCGTGCTGTCCACCATAGCCGCTGCCGCTGTTTGTCCCGCCATGGAGGTGACCGCCGGCTCGGGTGGTGAGCAAGGCCGTGCTACCGGGGTCAACAGGAGTTGACCGCTGACGGTCCAAGAGCATGAGAGCCGATCGAACCTGAAGAAAATTCGGCATAGGATCCTGAAACTGCATGAACGAGGTCTGGCTCTGAAGATCTGCGGGAAGCCCTCGGAGCATCTGAAGAACAAGTTGGTGTTGAGAGACCGGTGCATCAACGTCATCCAACAATTCGGCAAGATTTTGGAGTCGTTGACAATAGGCCGCCATGGAGGTGGAGCCCTTGACGGTGGTACGGAATTCATGCTCCAACTGCATGGCTCGAGCATGTTTGTTATCATGAAAGAGGTCGTGAATGACCTTCCAGAGAGCTGAGGCGGTGGTGAGAGAAGAGATGACCAGATCTGAGACTTCATCGGTGATGGTGGAGAGAATCCAGCCTTGGAGAAGAGCATCGAGTTGGCACCATTCGTCGTCGTCGTCGGAGAGGGGGACGACGGATCCATCGAGGTATCCTTGAAGTTGGAAACGCCGAACAAGGAGAAGAAAAAGACTACTCCATTTTTTGTAGTTCGGTTGAGAAAGACTAAGTTGGACAGGAACATGCAACTTGACATTAGAGATGGTTGTGAGAGCAAGATGCGGGGTTTTGGAGGGCGTAGTTTGGGAAGTGACTTCACTATTTTCGGCCATGGTGAAAGAGGAGGGAGAGGACCGCCGGGAGAGAGGAGAGATCGCCGGTGGAGGGCCGCCGAGGAGAGGGGCGGCGCTGGCAGTGAAGGGCCGAACGAGAGAGAGAGAGAAACGTGAGATTAGGGTTTAGGGTTTTTAGGCTCCGATACCATGTAGAAAAGATATTTTCATTGAATAATTGTGAAGAGAATACATCAATATATAGTAGAGGCTTCAATCCTAATCATAGTAGGAGAGCCATATTAGGAAACCTATACAAGTATGGTAACACAATAATTACAAGAATAATAAATATAATTAATATATTTAGCAATAATAATATTATTATTATTACAAGAAATTAACAAAAATAAGAGTAAAACACAGCTCTTATCTTCAAAATAGGAGTGACATGTTTTTATTTTGAAAATAAATGTTTGTATTGTGAAAATATGTAACTCCTATTTTGATAATTTCTTAATATATGTTTTACTCTTAGTTTAATTTTTTTATTATAAATATAAGCATTAAAAAACTAGAAATATTATATTTGTAAGAATATAATAATATGATGATATTTTTCATGATAATTATTATTATTATTATTATTTCATGAAAGAATATTTACATGATACGGATTATAGTTTTCCTGAATAATAAAATTTCTAACTTAACGAAATAATATTATTTCTAATATTCATGAAATAGAATATCATGATTATTAGCAGATTTATAAATCTAGAAAATTTAAATTCTACTCGTATTTCATCAAAGTCTAATTCTAATTAGATTTTAGTTTTCTAATGCAATAAACATTTAAATGAGTAAAAGGGTAATGTGGTCACTTTGATCAAAGATGGAGCGCAGATAGGAAATTTGGAGCGCCAATATCAGCTCCCATTTCATAACAATCTTATCCCCAAAAATTTGCCTTCTTTCGAAAAATGTTTCAAATATATTCAAAGAATATTTGGAATGCCCTTGCCGAGATTGACAATAATCGCACCACTTGAATGCTTATGTTACGAGCTGTTCGTATCTATAAAGATGTTTTTCAAAATTTATAATGTTATGAATCCATATTTTGTATCATTGTATACTTCCCTTTCATTAATATTTGATTATATATCATTATGTTAAATAGGCAAGAAATAAATGGTGTACACGAAGCTTAAATGGTGTACCCCCTCCATTACCACTTAAATAGGCAAGAAATTTAAAAAAAATTAAGTAAATAAAAATAAAAAATAAATGGTGTACAAATGGGGTACACCTTTTGGTGTACCCCTAGCATCTCCCTTAATTTTATTATATCCTTCCTCAATACTCCCTCCGTCCCAATTTATTTGCAACACTTCGAACGACGTGCAAAATATCATCTTTTTTAAAATCACTTTAATTTTAAATTGCTAGAGTAATAAAAAGTCAAAATTACACCATTTAAAAGTATATGAAAAGTTCTACAAAACAAGATGCGACAAGAATATTTTATTTTATTAAATGGTCAACCAAAACGAATAAACAAACAAAAGTTATCGAGAGGCTAAAATAGTAACCGTGACATTTTTTTATAAAAGAACGGATAGGAGTCTTGTTCTTCCTTCAAAAAAAGAGTCTTGTTCTAGTTTATACGGAGTAATTTGCTTCTAGTAGGACTAATTTTATTTAGGGCGCATAAAACCCTAGATAGACGTTGAGTTGTTGACCTTCTAAACCCCTCTGACGCTCCACCAGTCTTGTTCTTCCTCCGACGAGATGAACTCGCTCTCTGAACTGAACGATGATATTGTTCGTAGCATGACAGTTGGAGCCGTCTTCTCTGATTTTGTGAGTACAATGCATTGACCTTACGTCTTTTTTCATCATCGTAGAATTTCACTACTCTTCAGATTATTACATCGTCAGAGTTTGAAGTTTGCTTCGTAGTCATATACAGTGATGCTTACCCTTTTTTTCTCTGCTAAAATTAAAAAATTTAGACTTTTTGGGCTCAAATTTCATCTCTTTTGTTCAGGGTGGAAAGATAAACTCGCTCGATTTTCATCGGACTGCTGATCTTTTGATAACTGCAAGTGATGATGATTCTGTTAGACTTTTTGACATTGCAAGTGCCCAGTAAGTCGATCCTTTGAAAGGATGCCCCCACACAATTGAAATTTACTTCTAATCGGACTCGTTTTGTTAAATTAGCTGAAAAGGCAACTAAAACTGCAAAGGTACTGGAAATTGTAAATTAGCTGGCAACTGGGAAGGTTACTAAAAAGTGTGAAAGCTTATAACTTCTTAGATTAGCTACTAAAAAAAACTTTTTAGATTTACATTGACGCTCCGTTTGGTACACCGTACATGGAATTCAAACTATGGAATTTGAATTGGGGACAATTCCAATTCTGCTGTTTGATAGCACAAAAATATGTGAATTTGGAATTGGTAGTGCCAAAAAAAATTAGAATTGAAGATTTAATTCCATCCAAATCAATTTTATAGAGTTTCAACTTTCAATTCAATTCTGTCAATTTCGTGTACCAAACGAACCTTGATTGCTAAAAGCAACTGGAATTGAATAAAATGGCATAAATAAAAAGATTTGAAGGGTGGAAGTAATGGGAAAGAGACTAGGAAAAGGATTGGGGAAATATATTAAAAAAAAGTTACTCTTACCATCTTTTCATTTTGGCCATCTAATAGGGTGCCTTATATTCCTTGCAACACACCAACACCCATCTGCGATAAGGTTCTTGAAATTTTGGCTTGACAAACATAGCCTAGATGAATTGCTTCTAAAGGGACATCAATTTTCAGGCTGTTGAAGACCACATATCATAAGCAGCATGGTGCTGATCGAGTATGCTTCACCCATCACCCCAGTTCTGTTATATGCTCTTCACGTCACAATTTGGCTTCCCATGGAGGTATTCATTTTAGAAGTTAACTTTTAATCATAAGTTTACTAAGATGATTCCTGACATATGCTTCTACCACTTTGCTGCTCAGTATCTTTGCAGTACCTTTCAATGTATGATAATAGATGCCTTCGCTACTTTTATGGGCATAAAGAGAGGTAGGTTGCTCTATTCACGACTAGACGTGCACTCTCCATACTATCTCTATTACACTTTTTGTTTTAGGGAGTGAAGCATTCCCATTTCAAATTTTTTCTGAAACCTTGAAATTGATAGAATTGATGTATTGTCATGTTCAATATCACTCATCTTCCAATTAGAAAGAAAAGATGAGCTAATTCATAAGTGCATTCTCAATAGTATCACGTTTTAATGAAAAAAAATAATCACATATTGCATTACTCCCTCCATCTCGTAAAGAAGTTTCACTCTGCAGTCCATGGAATTCATGAAAAAAGTTAAAAAGTGGTTGGTTGGAATTTGTTTAGAATAGAGAGAACTAATTTGGGCAATGTAGTCCTTATCTAAAATGGAAGTGAGCGAAGTGTGAACTTGGTGTTGGGATAGCCTGAAATTGACTGTAAATTTGTCTAGAGGTCTGATGGAGTATTTCTTTTCCGGGTTACTTGTTTGTAGCTTGCATATGTGTTGATATGCTAATAGATTTTCAATTGTATATAGGGTTGTGTCATTGTGCATGTCTCCCATGAATGATAGCTTCATGTCAGGTTCTCTTGATCACAGTGTGCGAATATGGGATCTTCGTGTAAATGCATGCCAGGTTTGTTTGATTTTTTAATACTCCGTATTTCATTTATTTCAAACATAATACTCCGTATATCTGTATTTTAACTTGTTGAACAACACTAGACAGTGATGGCCTTTAGCTCATTATCATGCTTATTCTACAACAAAAACTTGGAAAAAATTCTAATATATACATTACTGCAAAAAGGAATTAAGTAATACACGCGTGCTGATCGAAGTGTAAAGTCATGCCAAAATCTGCTTGTGCTTTGCACATAATGACATGCTAAACATGACTTTATTAGGAATATATATATGTTGTCATGTAGCATAAGACTTGCTTTATTTGAAGCCAAGCTAAAACTGACTTTGATAAACACCATATCACACCTAAGAAATGGAAGAACATAAACAACATCAAGTGAGGGCTGTGAGGCTAATAGTTTATCAAACTACAAATCCATTCTGTTAAGGGAGAAAATGCTGAGAAGGGATTCATTGATAAAAAATTATACATTATGTGACACCTAGTATATCCAAGTACATATAGCAACTATCATCGACATCTTGTCTGCCACAGCCTTAAGCATTGTAGCCCATGTTTTTGGTATTGGGCCTGAATATAATACCTAGATTGATAGAATGCTTATTATTGTAGTTTTCAGGGGATAATGCATCTACGAGGCAGACCAACTGTTGCATATGATCATCAAGGTCTTGTATTTGCAGTAGCAATGGAAGGTGGCGCCATTAAATTGTTTGATGCTAGATCATATGACAAGGTTTGTGTCTGCCATTGTCTTTTCTTAACAGCTATTGATTTCTTGAGAAGTGATCATCCCATCTCATTATAGGGTCCCTTTGATACGTTCCTTGTTGGTGGAGATACTGCTGAAGTTTGTGATATAAAATTCAGCAATGATGGTAAATCGATGCTTTTGACAACTACAAGCAATAGTATATATATCCTAGATGCTTATTGTGGAGAGAAGGTTAGATTTTTCCTTGGAGATTTGTACTTGCTTGTTAATGTTACTTTTATCCTTGCTGTCTAAATTTATATAGATCAAAGTTCTTTTTCCGTGTAGAGATGTGGGCTTAGTCTAGAACACTCCCCAAACACAACGATCGAGGCAACATTTACTCCTGATGGACAATACATTTTGTCAGGTATTTCATTTGATTTGCCTTTAGATTAGAGAATGCACATCAAATCTTATGACAACCTATCTTTCTATTTATTGTTGCAATTTGTTGAATTTTACATTCTGATGTTTGTTGTATCTGAAATTCGTAAATAAACAAAAGATTAAATAAAACAGTGTGTATTGATGTTACCATATCATAATTCCATAATTCAAGGTTTTATGTCGTCTAATTCTTATTGCTCTCTGTTAAGTGTGTGTGTCTATATATTTATATATGTATGTATGTATGTGTGTGTGTGTGTGTGTGTATAAGTCAACAACAACCCAGTTGAATCCCACAAGAGTACGGTCTGGGAAGGGTGTGTGTACGCAGACCCTACACCTACTTGAAACTCAAAAGTAGAGAGGTTGTTTCCAAAGAGACCCCTGCTCAGCGTTGAAAGTTGTATTGATTGACTTAGTACTACTTCATTAATAAAAGAAGCGCACACAATTTAGAGATCAATTTTGCTTTATTCCATCACACCCCAAAGCCAAAAAATAGTAGGTTTTTGGCCCCATCAAAGATGATGGAAACACACACACACACAACCTCCGTCCCAGTATATTAAAGTCAAACTGGATGAACTTTGGACCACAATTAGATAAAAACTATAATGTATATTAGTATAAAAATGATTTCATTAGATTTATCTTATTGATAATATATAAAATTTGAGAGTAATTGATGATTAAAGTTTGTCAAGTTTGATTCAAAAAAGTCAAATTGGACGTATACATTAGGACGGAAGGAGTATATAGGTAGGTAGCTTCTTAACACGCCATGAACTCCAAAAAAATAAAAATATACAAGAAAAAGAATTTTACACTATAATTTCTATCATAAAGTAATGTATATCCCATAATATGTACCCATAATATATTTAATGATGATTTCCTTTAACAAACTCAGTTTAACCATCAATATTAGACTATTAGTGAATTTGTATTGTACTTATTGCTGTTTTGATACATTTGTGAGATTTATAATGTACTTATTGTTGAGTAATATTTGTGATTTTATATTGTACATATTGTTTGACTAACATTATTGAGATTTATATTGTACATATTGTTGAGTACGGAAAAGTTGAGTTTAACAAGAGGGTCATGAATAAGGGCTATATCATACTTGTAGTATAAGTTTTACCAAAGAAAATGCAATCAACATTTGTGTGCTCCAAATTCGTCAATCATTTTGAATATTGTTGTGGTTAGATGTAATGATCTTGTGTCTTCCAAAATCGTCAATCATTTTGAATACGTTTGAATATGGGAAGAGCCTGGTGAGCCCGAAGGAATGCTCAAAATTTCCATCCAAATTTATGTGTTTTGGAAGTCGCAAAATTTATATAGGGGTAACAGTATTTTGTTGAAAATTCAGAAAATGTCAAGATGTATAGAAAAAAAGTGATTTGTTTTGAATTTTTTAAAAAAAGAACTACCAAAATAAGATTTATAATGCCAATGTATGTCATTATATAATGCCAACAAACAATGTAAATTGCCAATATACAATGCCAAATGGTGGCATTGCACAGTGCCAACGATCCGAATTAGGGATAAAAACATAGGACATCCTATATTGGTACAAATTTAATAATTTAGTCTTAATTACATAGATTTCTTTATTAAAAATGTCAGATATTTTTTTTTTGAAGGAATCTGTGATGATATTTCTAATCTCATTGTTTTTTCAAACAAACAAAAAAACTTACAAGATGTAGTTTTGTTTTATCAAAAGTTTTCCGACCAACATTTCCGCAGTTCAGAGCATCCATATTTTTATTACTGATGGTTATATGTGATATAGGCTCCGGGGATGGCAACTTGCATGCTTGGAACATCAATAAACTAAACAAGGTAAACTTTTCTCCATGCTTTGATGGCAAACCGGCACAAGAAGGCATTGAAAATCCTAATATGGTTCCACTATAGAACTATTTGTGTTGCATATACATATCCTGACTTATTGTATTTGTATGGCATTTGGCTGTGACACATTTGCCCTTAGGTGGCTTCCTGGGATAGCCATGTAGGCGTTGCATCATGCGTGAAATGGGCACCAAGAAGGGTGATGTTTGCAGCTGCATCGTCCGTTCTTACCTTTTGGATACCCGACCATTCCAGGCCACCCGTTGAGCCCGTCCTGCCTCTAACATAACGTATTCACATATCTGCTGATGCTAAGCATTTTTAGTTTTCCTTTTTTACCCAGAAGAAAATGCATAATTTATATATTTGATGATTTTGAAATGTAAATGCAAATATCATTGGATGCAACCTCATTCCCAAATTAGTTGTCTATCTTTTTTTTTCTTTTTGGAGAATAAAATTGCACTTATTCACTTGCTCTCCAAGCGACATAAGGTGTCAAAAAACAAGTCTAGGAATGTAGGCACTGGTGCATTCCAAATAAGTTGAGTATCTAAACTTTAGTTGAAAACATTTTTAAATACAGATATTGTTTAGGGATTTTTTTTGGGGAGTTCAAACTTATACGGAGTAGTTGAGATTATTATAAAACAAATAGTTCACATTATTTAAAGCACAAATATAATGTGATAGTGCTTCAACTTACATGTCGTAGCATGAAGGAATTATTAGGGGAACTTGTTAATGATTAAAAAAATGTGTTTCAGTCTCTCAAAAGGCCTACGAACATGAATTTATGTATGCATATGGGTTCTAAAAATTAAATAGTTTTATTTACTCAAAAATAGCTCTAAACATTACACACACACACACACATATATATGGATTGACTCAAGTGAAATAATACCTTACAGTCAGATGACATGTTTTGGTGAGATTATGTCAAGCTCACCACACTATACTAAAAAGCTTACCAATGGAAAATGCAAAGCTCACCTAGAAATGAAGCAAAGCTCACCAATTTGAATACCAAAACTGATCTTTTTTTAAAAAAAAATTTGAAAATAAAAAAATTAATTAAAAATAAAATAATAACACCGGTCAATCACCGGTCAGCAGCGGCGGCAGGCAGTGGGCGGCGACCGGCGGCAGCCGGTGGCGGCGCAGTGGCTGTGTTGCGGCGGCGAACGGTGGTCAAAGGTGGCGGTCAACGGTCAAAATCTAGTCAGCACCTCTTCCTTTGATTTTATTTTTTTCCAAAAAAATTCTTAAGTGTTGAAAAAATATGGTGAGTTTTGCCTTACAGTTTGGTAAACTTTGTAGTTGCTGTGGCTAGTGGTAAGATTTGCATCATCTAACCGTAGCATGTCATCTCACCGTAAGATGTCATATTACTGGAGTCAATCCTATATGTGTGTGTGTATATGCAAAAAGATGTTTTAAAAATTACACGATTTGTTTTATTTTTGAAAACCTGCATGTTATAATGTACAATAAAAATGAAGCAAAAAAAAAGTGTCATGAAAAGGAGCAGACATTTCACTTATTGAAAATGATACATACATACATATGGATAAGTGTGGGTTTGAGTGGGGTAATCTGTCACAAATCTCATATCATACTAACTTTTCCCCAGTGAACTTTTGGTCACCTAATAAGCCAACCTTCTATTGATCATGATATGATGATAACTCCCCATTGATCACCCCTCAACTTCTTCTATTGCATCCAACCGTCGGCAAATGCGATTAGCCGTAGCAATCACATTTCGTGACGAAGGCGGTTTAGATATGAATGGATTTGGAGGTGCGCTCAAATCATCAACTTCCCCTTCTAGCATTTGAAGGGCAATTCCCATCGAAGGCCGATCAACGGGATTCCATTGAATGCATGACAACCCTACGATTGCTAGCTTCTTTCCAATTTTAACATCGTTCTCTTCTTCAATGTCAAACCTTAGATCTTCCCCTTGTTCAAGGACATTATAAATCCACTCTGGAAAATTTACTTTATCCTCCGTGTTGGGTTCAGTGTCAACAATTTTTCTTCCGCTCACCATCTCTAGTAAGAGCATCCCGAAACTATAAACATCCGATTTGTATGAGACCTTCCCAAAGTTTCTTGAGAACACTTCCGGTGCCATATAGCCTACAGTGCCTCTTGCTGTGGTCATAGACACCAAGCTTTGATCTGTGGAACATAGTTTTGCGAGGCCAAAATCGGTAATTTTGGGATTGAGATTGTGATCAAGAAGTACATTGTGGGGCTTGATGTCTAAATGCAAGATTCTTTCATCGCAACCCCGGTGAAGATACTCAATCCCTTTGGCTATGCCGATTGCAATGCGTTCCAATGATTTCCATCCCAGAAACTGCTCCTTTGAGTCTGCTGAGGATATAAACCTCTGTAGGGAATCATTTGGCAAGTACTCGTACACTATGGCCCGTTGAAACCCCTCTGCACAGAAACCGATCAAGCGAACGACATTGGCGTGGTGGATTCTTGCCAATGTTCCAACTTCGTTAATAAATTCCTCGCCTCTTGCTTTGGAATCATTGAGGACCTTAACAGCCACTATGACTTCATCTGATAGTTTCCCTTTGAAAACAGTTCCATATGCTCCTTTTCCGAGTTCGAACCTGAATTGATTCGTGATCCTCTCGAGATCAGCAAACAAGAATCTTGTGGGCTTCAAAGATTTGTAATCATCTAGAAACTTCTTGACCTTGATTTGATACTTCCTCTCTGCTCTTACAAGCGTATATTTATAACAAACAGAAACAAGTACTGCCATAAGAAAGACCGAACCAAAGACTGCACCTGCACATGCACATGCACATGCACAAAAAAACTTCTCATATTCCCTCTGCCCAAGATCTTTTTTTTTATTTTTAAGTTTCACGGTCAACTTCCTTAAACTTCGACCACAAATTTGGGAAAAACATAATTTAATATTTTTTGAATTATGATATAAATTTAATACCAATGGATTAATTTCAAAATGTAAATTTAAAAAAAAACATATTTTTATATAATATGCCTATACACAAATAGATATATAAGAGGTTAATGTATTAGTGGAAGAAAAATATAGGACGTGAAAGGTTAAGGTATTCAACGGCTCAAAGCAAAAAACCATGTAGCGCAGCGACCACGTAGCGACCGTCATAGTGCAAGAGGGGTCACACATGGTGTGGCACAACGGAGGGGGTGCAACAACCGGTAATCACCTCTAGGTCGCGAGCCATACCACATACATAGTATTCTGACTCTCTTTAACTTATTCTCATTAGAATCAGTTAATATCAGGCCAGATCAGAAATAATTTTAAATAAAATTACATTCAGATCAGGTTAAAACTTATTTCAATCAGATCATAATCATTCAAATTAGGTGAAGAGAGCAATAGGAAATACTCTCTCCGTTCTTAAAAGATTGCCACAATTTGACTTTTTTGGTCAAACTGTGGCACCCTTTGACCGCGAATTATGGAAAAAATATTAGTAGTTATAATATAAATTTAGTAAAATTAGATTTATTTTAAAATAAAATTTTAAAATATTAAATTTTTGTAATATTTAATTATTTTAAACTATATTTAATTTGTTGTCAAAGGATACCAACTACAAAAAATGGTGGTAATAGACCGTTAGTATATGGGTTGGCGGGCTAACCTGTGATCACTTTCTTCTTTATTCCTTGATTGGGGAAATGATAACATTCTGTTTTGCTGCTCTTGAAATGCCGGTGCTGCTGCTGCAGCACCCTGCAATATTTACCCTGGGATTCGCAGACTGAGCAATTAGGTTCGTTCCAGGTCAAGAAAAACGATCCGGGAATCTCCAGTGGTGTTGTCAAGTCATACATCATGCTACACGATTGTACCCTGGGATCATCAACAGAAGTCCCACCGTAGATGGCAAAAACCTGGTAGCCGCCGCCGCCGGGATCGCTCAGACAAGAGATAAGTTCCAGCGATGGAGACCATTCATGTAAAAAAGCTTCTGTTCGGACTGTGCAATTGATTAATGTGACCTCATCCATCATTCCGTACTGAGATCGGAAAGGAGAATAGGACACATTTGATCTCAACGGGAGGCAGGCTTCATCGGTTACGAGAATAGACTGAGAGGCGTAATCGATGAAGCTGACGGAGAGATTGACGGAGTTAGGCAACTCCAGCAGCAGCCTATCGGAGCTGCAGCTCAGATCGAATCCCGGATAGCCACAGGCGGCGGCCGGCTGCCTGTCTACGATCCGGAACGGGAATTTCACGGCGATTCCCCCGCAACTAGTCTCTCTGCAATCACCGTTATTGTTCATCGCCTCGGCCGCCCTGAGAATCATCGTCAATTCGAAAAACCACAAAACCACATTCCCGATCATTGTAATCGGAATCTGTAGAGGTATTTTTTTTTTGTTCTCTCAAATTTGTTCATGAGAACCGAAGATCATGGACTCTGACCTAGTCTTCCTTGACTTTGTAGCAAAAGCATGGGCCGCCTAGCTTGACTAATTTATTACTCACCTCACCATTTTCCTTCTCATGGAGGAATCGTCATCATCTTGCAGGAGGAGACTGTTGCTTGCTGCTGTCTTCCTGAATTTCCTTCTCATCCCAGCTCGCAGCGGCCGGACTGACTGCGCTCCTTCTTCTTGCGGCGAGATCCGCAACATCAGCTCCCCTTTCCGGCTGAACACCGACTCAGATCGCTGCGGAGACGAGAGATATACTCTGTACTGCGAAAACAATGCCACCGTGCTCTATCTCTACTCCGGAAGGTACTTTGTGCGTGCCATCAATTACAACAACTTCACCATCAGAGTCGCAGACTTCGGTGTTCTTGAAGGTGATTGCTCCTCCTTCCCTATTTTTCCTCTGGGATATTACAATTTCAGTGGTGGAGATCCTTATGGCACTTACAATTGGAACCGGACAAGTCCATACCTTTTGACAGCAAGTATTGTCTTAGTGAGCTGCCCAACTCCATTGAATTCCTCTTTTGTTGGCACTTCTCCTTGCTTGAACAGCAAAAACTATTCAAACTTGAAGAGGTATTCGTACCTATTGCCTGGTAGCGTAATGACTTTAGGGAATTTGAAGAAACAGTGTACCATAGAGAAGTCAGTTTTGCTTTCTTCAGCCAGAAATTATACGACCTATGAAGATATGCATCGTGGTCTTGTGTATGGGTTTGAACTCTCTTGGTACAGGATCAACTGTGGCCGAAAGTGCCATTCTGATTGCTATTTAGATGATATCACAGGAAGTCCTGCCTGTGAAGGAGGTTCGTTCATCTCAGAATGCTTAATTCAAGCTTTTCCTGTGCATTTTTTTTCTTCTGCTCATTTAACTACTAATGAATGTTCATTTGAATGTGATGTGTGCTAATTTTTCTTTTAAAGAAGGCTTATCCGGATGCACAGTTATCACTAGTATATATCTAGTGAATAATCAGTCCTTACTTTCGATTCGATCTGCATTTCTCTGCCAAATCTGATTTTCTGTTGTTTTATCCAATTTTCATAATAACAGATCATGGCACTTTACTACACATGTGTGAACTCCGTGGCTTTTTTCGATTAAGAAATGGCAATGACGAATGCAGAGTAGTTGGTGCGTATAAGACACATTTTATTTGGCACTTTCGAATTCTCCGGAATTCATCATAATACGACTGGAATCAATCAACCAAAACATTTGAGTTCAATTCCATTAATTATGCTTGTTATTTAATGATTGGTTATGTTCTTTTTAGCACATATATCTAATCTTATTTAAGCTGTTTTTTGTTCTTCTCCTAAACAATTTTTGTTTTCTCACTCTCCAATGAAGGTGCTACCCACGCTCTTGGCATTATCATCAATTTATGGAAGACATTTAAGGGTAGGGTGTTGATAAGTTATGGATGTCTCAATTTCCTTTTTCATAATGAAGTAAATAAGATCTTATCTTAGTAACTAGTTTCAACTGTTTTTTGCAGGATCATATTTGAGCTTAATATATCTGATTGGTAAGGACTAATTATCTATATCCTCTAATTTCAAATTTGGATTTATTTTATTTGTTGATGTCTGATGACATGTACAGGCTAAAAATCTATATCCTCTAATTTCAAATTATTTGACATAAGAATCAAACAAATGCAAAAATTTTACAGCAACCCACTTTATTATATGCACTGGTGATTCCATACACAGGTCTTCTTCAAGCAACAAAAACAACGTTAGGGACTCCATTTGTAATTGCATTGTTGATCTACAAATGGAAAAGGAGGCATTTATCGGCTTATGACAAGGTTGAAGAATTCCTACAGAAACATAACAACCTGATGCCAATAAGGTATTCTTACTCGGAGATCAAGAAGATGACAGGCAGCTTTAAAGACACATTAGGAAAAGGAGGCTTTGGGGCAGTGTATAAAGGAAAACTTCGTAGCGGTAAATTTGCAGCTATAAAAATGTTGTTGAATTCAAAAGGTAACGGAGAGGATTTCATCAGCGAAGTTGCAACTATTGGAAGAATTCACCATGTTAACGTGGTGCAACTGATTGGTTTTTGTGTGGAGGGAACCAAGCGTGCTCTCGTCTATGAATTCATGCCAAACGGGTCTCTTGATAAATACGTACTTTCTCAAGAAGGATCAGCATCAACAATGACTTGGGAGAAATTACGCCAGATATCCCTAGGGGTGGCTCGTGGCATCGAGTACTTACATCAAGGTTGCAACATGCAAATACTTCATTTCGATATCAAGCCCCATAACATTCTTCTTGATGAAAATTTCACCCCAAAGGTCTCCGACTTCGGACTTGCAAGATTGTACTCAACAGACAACAACAGGATAGCAACCTTGACTGCAGTTAGAGGAACAATAGGGTACATGGCACCAGAGCTGTTCTATAAGAACATAGGACGGGTATCCCACAAAGCTGACGTTTATAGCTTCGGGATGTTGCTATTAGACATGACAGGGAAGAGGCATAAACCAAATGTACAAACAGAAGATTCAAGCCAGTACTTCCCACAATGGGTTTACAACCAGGTTTGTGATGGAAGAGATGCCGAGATTGGAGGCACCACGGAGGAGGAAAAGAGAATAGCTAAGAAGATGGTTATGGTGGGGTTGTGGTGCATTGAGATGAACCCTAATAACCGGCCTTCCATGAACAAAGTGGTGGACATGCTTGTTGGAGATACAGATAGCCTGCAGTTGCCTCCCAGAGCTGTTACAGAAGCTATAGAAACACCGGTCAGCGATGGAACAGAGACATCATTTGATTATTCCTCAGATTCTACCAGTTTGATCCAGAGTTTTAACCAAGAACACTTCTCAAGTTAGTCCTAGAACTTGAACTGTGGAAACAATCATATGTTATATATGTCCACTCCAATTTTCAACAAAGAGATTTTTGAATGAATAATATACACAATTATAGTATAGTTTTTGTTTTTATTCCAAGTGTTGTTATATGAATGTTTGCTTGAATTATTATTTGTTATTCAGTATGTCTTTAAAAAGAAAGTAATGTTTCAAGAACTGTTTGTCTCAAAAAAATTGGTTTTAAAATTTCACACTAAAAAAAATATCTGTGTAAGCCAAGCGCCAAATGCTTCTTGTTAATAATTCTAGATACCCTTTGGACTTGCTTCAAAAAAAGAAGAAGAAGAAGATACAATTTGAAATATTCCCTCCGTTCCCACATAATTTTTATGGTCTGAGTTCATAGAGTTCAAAAAGAGTATTGAAAAATTAAATGTGTATAGTTATAATTTGTGTAGAAGAAAGTGAACTCATTTGAGTTACACGCTTACACATTCCTTCTCTTGAGAGAAGATAATGCAAATATGAAATTTGACGAAAAGCGAATGTGTGAAAATATTTTGAGACATCGGATTATGTTCTTAGGATATAACTAATCATTCATAAATTTTAAAAGCATGTACCATTCATAATCTGTAAAGGAAGTTTTTTGTTACTTAGAGCATCTAAAAAATGGAAGGTTTAGCATTTACTGTACAAAATTTAGGTCTCCAGCGGGTAGTGTATAAAATAGAAGGGAGTGTTTTTTTCCATTCTCGAATGCCAAATATACATGCTAGTGTAGATAGTGGAAATCAAGTTTCGCCTGTTCGCTGCTATCTTAGAGATGATGCTCTTACATAAGCAAACTAAAACCTGCATATTAGTGAGCTGGACGTGGTTGATATTATGATTTCCATTGTTGCTAGATTGTTTGCTCAAAGTAAGCCTGGTTGCTTACCTAGTCAATATTTCCATTTGGAACCACCACATTGCTTTAGAAATTAGAAATGTAAAAAAAGTGGAAAACATCAGAGAAATATCAAAAATTCAAAAGTATATCTCTGAGATATTGGTAATTTAATTCTTTTTAATAAAAAATATTTACAACATCACTTCTGCCACAATTGGATCTTGAATGCACCGAAGATGACCCTTGATCGCTGCCTTGTAAAGACCCTCTGGTCTATAAGAGAATACTACGGAAACCCACGATGTCCACTAGAGAAGCCCACACTCTCAAACTCCATCACACACTGGATACCCATTCCACACCATGACTCATTGCTCATATCATTTGCCTATCTTTTTGCAAATGCAGATCATTATTTTTGAATATAAATCACAAATCCAATCAAAATTAGTACATTTTTATTTCATTTACAACCCAACCATAAATGATTATGATAACCCACAAAGTAAGTCCATCGATAAATGCCTCTGGCGCCTCATGTAGTTTGAGAAATAGGTATTAGTATCCTGTTGTTTTCAAAACTTACCTACAAATTTTTTATGATTTCAAAAGTTTGCATGTATGCCCCTCCACCAGTGAATTTCTAGCGTTCGTATTTTATGCTTCGGAAGTGTAGCTGAAGTTTTGATAGTGGAGGTATTGGTGTCCGTTTTCAAAACCACAGGGGACATTAGAACCCAATTTTATTACTCCGTATGTTTTAAAATTTCAGAATTGTATAATGTTGAAAATGTGAGGTGCCAATTACCAAAGGGTAAGTTTTTTTTATATTTAATTGGTCAAATAACAAAATTTTCAATCATAATAGTAAAATGAACGGAATGTACATTCGAAGTATACTATCACGGACTTTAAATACCCCTAAACTATACTCTCTCCGTCCCTAAAAGATTGTCACAATTTGAGTTTTTGGTCAAACCTTTTGACCAAAAACTAAATATAATTTAAAATAATTAAATATTATAAAAATTAGATATTTCAAAACTATATTTCAAAGCAAACCAATTTTACATCTTAACTAAATATACTTTTTTCATAGTTTGTAATCAGGATGCTACAGTTTAACCAAAAAAATAAACTGTGACAATTTTTTAGGGTGAAATAAACTATTTTAAAACCAAAATAAGAAGTACCCATTAATAATTTGGAAAAATTATCCAAAATAATCCCAACTTTACTCGGTCTTTCAAAAATAATCCCACCTTTTACTGTAATGCATAATAATCCCAACTTTACTCAAATTTGCGAGTTTTGGGTCGCCGTTAAGTTTCTAGCGGAGTGTTAACGTAAATGCCTGTTTTGGGCAACAAAATGAAAGTTGAGATTATTTTTGATGAATTTTCATTTTTTTTAATTTTTTTTAAAATTTTTCATTTAAATTTTAAAATTACTCTCTACCTCCATCACCATTTCTTTTTCCATTTTTAAAGATTAGTCTTAGTTTTAAAAAATAAAAAAAAGATATAAAAAATGAAAAAAATGAGAAATGTAACTAAAATGATACAAAAATAATAAAATAAATAAGGTAATCAATGGAAAATAATTTGAAATTGGTAAAAGTAAAATAAAAATATACGGGTGGGTTTTAATATTTTATGCACTATACAAAGTATTAACATATCACTTCTTATTTTTAGGAAAAATTATCTACAATAATTCCAACTTTACCGGATGGCTTGTTCTTTTAAAAAATAAGTAGTACATTAAGACTCCGTATAATGTGTAAAATGTTAAAACCCACCACTCCATATATATTTATTTTATTTCTTACCAGTTTCTGTTTAATTTCTATTGATTACATTATTTATTTGATTAATTTTGTATGGTTTTAGTTATTTTTCTCATTTTCATTATTTTTTATATCTATTTTTTTTCTAAGGTAAGAATAATCTTTTTTTAAAAAAAGAAATGGAGGTTGAAAGTAATTCAAAAAATTTATATAAAAATTTCAAAAAAAATTAAAAAACAAGAATTCATAAAAAATAATCACAACTTTCATTTTGTTGCCTAAAACGGGCATATCCGTTAGAAACTTAATGGCGACCCAAAACTAACAAATTTCAATAAAGTTGGGAATATTATATATCACAGTGAAAAGTAGGATTATTTTTTAAAGAACACATAAAGTTAAAATTTTGAGTAATTTTTCCTAATAATTTTGTGTCCACGACCCTCAACTTTATTACAAGATGCTCTCATTTCAAAAAGATTTAAAGGAAGAAGAAGACGGTCCCACCCGATCCGATCCTTCATATTCTACCGTCCCACATAATTGCCCCCACCTTTCCCCATTTTTTCCCACCAATAATAAAACAAAATCAGTACGTGTAGGAAAATTCGTCCGTTTCAGCGATTGTGAAACGCTTTGCTCATTCATGATTCCATAAACATAAACGGACCTCAACCTCCTCCTCCTCTTGTTCTTCTTCACACTCAAACTCAGTCAATCAGAATTCGATTCCTCCGGTGTTCAATCCTCTCCAAGCTATTTCCGATCTCTGTAAGTCGTCTCCCTCTCTCACTCGTTTCGTGATCGAAACAAGGCGAGTGTAGCTGGAAGCCGTTGCATTTGATATGACTTTATCTATTGAAATGTGATTGGTTTCCTCTCGACCGTCAATGTTGCGATATATTGTTTTTATTGAATTTGAGGATTGGTGTTTTCGTGCTTCATCTGGCCGGATGCTTTGAGTGTGACTCCGTGCTTCTGCGATGATTCGAAATATGAATTAGTTTTCATCGCTTCTTGTAGTACATGTGAGGAGTGAACAGAACTTTAGGGCTATAGAAGAGGAGTTAACAATAAGGTGAGGTATGTGGTTGCAACTGGCGGGATGAGCTCATGAGCAGCTTTGATGTTTGACTGAAATTTTGGGGCGGATGGTGGATAATCATGCCAAGCATTAGAGTTCCAGCTACCAAGAGAACTACAACTTTAACAGTTCGGTGTTAGGTTTTCTAATTTTTGCATCCCGTTTGATCATATACATTACTTGAATTCTTGTTTCCGTCATTATGTGGATGTAGGTGGCTGTAAAGTGCCGACCATCTACTGAAGGAGAAAGCAATCGTGGTATAATTAGAATCCTCAATGAGAAAGTGCGTCTACCTTCAATTGTTCGTTAACTTTTCCCAAAAAGTTCCTGTTTATTTTTTTTTGGCACGCATTGGGCAATTGTTTTTGGCAATGCTGATTGCAGGAGGTGCTTGTTTTGGATCCTGACCTATCAAAGGATTACCTGGAACGCTTACGGAATAATACCAAAGAGAGAAGATACTCTTATGATTATGCATTTGGACCTAACTTCAACAATGTGGTATGCTAAAACAGTTCACTAACTGTGTGAGGTTTGCTTTGTCATGTAAATATTGCTCAACAGCATCAAATTGAAGATCCAATATCATTGGTCTCTTCACCTCACTGTCATGTGCTCCTTAATTGCGATAATAAATAAATATTTATCTCTCATTTCCAATGTTGCAAGGATGTGCTATGACGAAAGGCTAGCATCTAGGTAGTCTATGTGGTTCCTATGTATTTTTTTCAAAATGAAATTTGACAAAATAATTCAAGTCCTAATAAATATGTGTATACCTCTAAATGGCTAAATTAACCAATAATATTTTTAAAATGTTTGCATGTTTTGTGAAATTAAAATCTATCGATTTTACATAACATAATCAACCAAAACATACCGCATACATCTAGCAATCGTTCTTTACATTCTTCAATTAACAGATGACAGAACTACACAAATAATGATGGCCGACTAGCACCTAGGTGGCCACCTAGCTTGTTTTAACAACATTACTCATTTTTACATGAGTTAAGACATTCTTATGCATAAATTAACAGCTTGCAGCTTAACTTTTATGTCAAACCCCAGTCTTTTTGTAGAGGATGAAAAGAATGTTGTGTGGCATAAAGTTATAAAGTCTGGTGTGTGTGCTTGTGCCTGCTCGTTGATACCAGCAGCCAGTAGTGGTTATTATTGTAGTTAATAATTTTTAATCAAAATTCCAGTTTCTGTGTCTCTTTTCCTTATCCATAAAAGGGTTGCCTGGTCGATAGGAGGATTAGTTTCTTATTCATAGTTGATTGACTTCACTGCTCCATTTTCAGGATGTGTACAAGAAAAGTATCCAATCTACAATAGCTGGAGTTATTCAAGGGCTCAATGCAACTGTGTTTGCTTATGGAGCTACTGGAAGGCATGTCATACATTTTAAGCATCTCATTTTACCCCATTCCCCATCTGAGATGACCAGCATGTTTCTGAGATGCTGGTGTTAATTTGTGATTCTTATTTGACTTGTTTTGTGTTTACATATTTTAACTATATGCTTATGAGTATTGTTTTCCTCACAGTGGTAAAACATATACAATGGTTGGGAATAAAGGTGATCCTGGACTTATGGTTCTGAGTCTTAACACAATTTTCGATCTTATTAACAAGGATAACAGCTCTGACAAATTCGATGTAACTTGCTCGTACCTAGAAGTGTACAATGAGGTGAGAAGCTTATATATCAATGATGCATGCATGTTATGTAGTTGTAACTAAAATGTATGAAGCCAGTCTTTGGTGGGGGCAGGTTATTTATGATTTACTTGAGAAATCATCAAGTCACTTAGAGCTTAGAGAGAATCCAGGGCAAGGAATAGTGGTTGCTGGTCTAAGATGCATTAAGGTTTGTTATCCTTCTGGCACCTTCAAGATTTGCCAATCTCTTGCACATATATGTTTGAACTTTGAAGTGATTCCATACGACAACTTTGTAAAGCATCATTGGTCTCAATGGTCTGTGTGGTTCTTGAGGGTCTTTTCTAAGGTTTATGTGCTATCGTGTAAGCACTATATTGTTTCAACAGTGGTATTCCCTAGGCATCTTTTTCTCAAAACTAGGCTTTTTTCTTTGTATTACTGGTTTGTTGCATTTGCAACTTTCCTAAATTTTACTTGTGTAAGAAAGGTTGGAAAAATTATGTTTATGTTCAGTACTTTTATCCAAAAGTTTCTTGTGCGCTTCATCATTCTTAAAATATTGGGTACCCTTGCTAGGTCAAGTAGTTTTAAGCCATCTCTGCACTGCATTTTCTTCATCATTATCAGCATTTTAATAGTGGAAATGTTTTACGTCGGATGGCCTTCATAAAAAGGAATAATGAGATGAATCATATAGTATTTTCACATGGATAATATTATACGACGGTGATAAGATGAGATATCTGCTATTGTCATGTTCTATTCCATTACAAGGTGGATGTTGTAAAACCAATGTGCAAACCATGGAATAAGACCTCTGTTATAGCATGCAATATTTAAATTGTTATACTTTGCACAATGAAATTAAGCTTCCCTTGCTTCTTACTCTAATACTTTCTATGAAATTTATGGTAGTAAACGAAGCAATGCATGCATCAATGGTCTAACATATATAAATTCTTTGTTTTTTAAAGGGATAAAGTTGCTTACATCTTGACTTTAGACCCCTAAAGAGTTGGGATTGTACTGGGTTTCTTGTTGTTGGTGATGCTATACCCCCCTCCTTAGGTTCTTGAAGTGAAACTTTTTAAATTTGATATCAATAATACCTCGTTTCCATAAGTGGACTATATTTATGCTTTGCTGAATTAACTTTTAGCATCTTTGTATGCCCTTATTAATTTTGTTGCTTTATCTAGGTGAAGTCACCTGATAAAATTCTTGAGCTTTTAAATTTGGGGAACAGTAGGCGAAAAACTGATACCACTGAAGCCAATGAAACTTCTTCACGGTGAGTAGAATAACTATTATTTGCTTTTTGCATTTGAGGTAAAGAAGTGTCACCTCTAGGGGTATTTAGGCAGATGCTTAAAATAGATAAAGTGAATATATTTTCTAATCATAACCATGGAGAATTATAAGTTATTTATAGGACTTGAGTTTTCTTCTAAGTCTTTTGAGTAGAGACAAGGTTTGCGTACCCACATCCTCCCCTTTGTGGGACCCAACAAGGTTTTGTTGTTGTGTGAGTTTTCTTCTAAGTCTTAGTCTCCTTCCTCCAAGATGACATATAAGGATGTCATACCTCTAGATAACTGTAACACCCTAATCCGTCCAGGTCTGCAGCCCCTTTCGGACTAAAGTATTTAACTTGGTAATCGTAAAATTTAAAACTTTTCAAACACACTTTATTAATCTCAATAATATTTTTCATAACATATACAGTACGGAGTATTTAACAATATTGCGGAAGCAAATTTAATATTGACATATCATAAATCATTTCAAACTTGTCACATCCATCCCGACAATCTCGCCCCATCTGCCGTCAGGATCACATTAATCTTTCTGTTTACCTGCGTGTAGCAAATAAAACACACTACACGCTTAGCGGTAAAGCTGAGTAAGCATATCTAATGCGTCGAACATCCATATAAACTGAATCTAAATTCATAATCAAATCTTTTGATATCATGCACACAATGTTCATTTCAGACATTCACAGTTTTGATATTATTCAGTTCATATCAACACATTTTATTCAATTCAGATACTATTTCAATAGTGCTCTTAAATTATTCTTAATCTAAGCCAGATCATAACAACGCTCTTAGCTATTCTTAGTCTAAGGCCAGATCATAATAATGCTCTTAGCTATTCTTAGTCTAAGGCCAAATCATAATAATGCTCTTAGCTATTCTTAGTCTAAGACCAAATCATAACAATGCTCTTAGCTATTCTTAGTCTAAGGCCAGATCATAATAACGCTCTTAGCTATTCTTAGTCTAAGGCTAGATCATAATTTCCATAATCACATTCTTAAAAGGCAATTATTAATCAGACACTTAAACTATCATTAGTTTAAGGCAATTGATTTCGGACACTTAACTGTAGTCAGTTAAGGCAATCAGACACTTAAACTATCACTAGTTTAAGGCAATTGATTTCGGACACTTAACTGTAGTCAGTTAAGGCAATCAGACACTTAAACTATCACTAGTTTAAGGCAAACGATTCAGACACTTAACCGTAGTCGGTTAAGGCAACAACAATATAGCGATTGATCAACATTGGATCGGACATTCCCAAACGAGTAATCCTCTACTTTGGTCTATGAATCTCGTTTATACATTTTCATCTAATTCATCAAATATTCATGTTTTCATAAGTCTATTCTAATACAAGATCTATTCTAGATAGCCTTAACATCAATTAACTAATGTGTATATCTTAGAGTTCTTCTAGATACCGTTAACACTACAAATCATTTCATAATTATAAATGTATTCATTTTATTCATGATTCAATCATAAATACTTATTTTAATCAGTAGGTTCAATGCTCATAATCATCCATAATATTCATTTATCATAATCATCAATTAACACAATAATTGATAACAAATAGCGGCCTAGCTTCGAGTGTTAACACCCGAGCTTACCGTCATGCAACACATAACATTTTTTAGTTGTTAAAAACATCATTTTTATTATGGTAAATCATTTTTATAATGGTCATAATCCATTGGTATCAAAAATAGGATTTTAGAGCTCAAAAATAGCAATTTCAGACAAATTTTCGGATCAGAACTTCGGGGGATCAATCCAGCCCTCTGGATCGAACCATATGTAGAGAAAATAGTCCCAGAGGATCGATCCAGGCCATTGGATCGATCCAGACAGTCTGGTTTTGGTTACTGTTCATCTTCTTCTTCGTTCGGGTCTAATTTCGAAAATACTGGTTTTGGTTACCGAACTTCAACGAAACTATATAGAGATGTTCTCCAAGGTTCATAGATCATTTTGGAATCATTAATTCATAATTTTAACATCAATTTCATGGTTTATGATTTTTGGTTCTTCAAACATGTCAAACACAAAACTCAATCAAACGACCATTTATGAACGTAAAAACGATCTATACGAACATTCTAGTCACTAGATATATCTACGGGCTTACCTCGAAGCTTATTGAAGGTTTTGGAAATTTTCCGACGAAACTTCCGACGAGGTTTGTGGCTAGCTCCGGCGACTTCAACAACACCAGACCACTCTCCTCACTCTCAGGATTTATATGGACTAATTTTGAGAAAAAATGATGCCTGTTTGAAGGTTTTGAGTACTCCTTATATAGGAGTTGATGAAGGGGAAGAGGACATTGCTGAGCTGCTTCTACGTAGGAATCGGCTGAGTGGAGGAGGAGGCGCCGTTCGCACAGTGTCCCTGATTGGGACCAATTTTTGGTTCCAGTCGGGGTACACTTTTTGGTTCAACTTTCTCCAAATTGAAATCCGTTTGCACCGTTGCGATCAGGCAGTCGAACTCTATCCAACGATATAATTTTTATATTCATTCGTTATACTTTTTCCGACACCACATTTTTGGGTGTTTGACTTTAACAGAGTAAAAATTGGTTTAATTGACCTTTCTCATAAAAGGTTCTCTCATTTAATTCATATATTTATTCCCATGATTTATTTCAATAAATCATTTCAAAGTTCACATTATAAACAATTTCTTCATTTATTCTTAATTTGGGTCTGTACTCAGGTTCCCAATCAAGATCACACAATAAATCAACATGTTGGATTTATCTCTATAAGATTTATCCAGACTGTGATATTGGATATCAATATATGTTTTATTTCGACCCAAAGCCCAACAACAATTTATTTTAATCAAAACAAATTTGATTAATTGAATAATTATTCATTAATAATTCTAGGGTATGTTTCGGGGCGTTATAATAACAGCTATATGACTATTTTTTCTTACATATTAGCAACTGCACTCCACATTATTTTATCCCCCCCAAAGCTGGAGCATACAAATCATATGTTCTAATCTTGTTACAATTTTTGTTTTCTCTAGGACCTCAAAGGTATAATGTTGAGTTCTCCTGTGTAGCTCCCCACATTAATCCTTCGTTTGGATAGTTTTATACGGAGTAATAAAAATCACACTCCAGACAAGTTTTGCATGATTTTCCAAAAATAGAGACACTGAAGGCCGTTAGAGTAGTTGAATGGAGTTGGAATAACCTAGAAAAAGACTCTTAGGAAACAGACCTTGGAGGCAGCTCAAGGCAGAAATGTGGGGTAGTGGTTGCAGAGCGTAGAGCGTGGAACCATGGGTACGTACTGAAATGGTGTTGGTCGGTTAGCTGAAGGGAGATGATAACTCCTGTGGTAGCAGCGAAGTTAGGAAGGGTTAGGATTTGTGTTGATCGCAAAAACATGTGAAATTGATTTATTTGTCAGGAACAATGCGTGAGTGCATGTGAAGGGTAGCCAGTGGTGGGTTTCCTGGCCTTGTTATTCATGATGCGGGGGGGGGGGGGTGGTGGTGCTGTGGTGCTCAGATTGGATAAAACACTGCCACAATATTGTGATCGTCGCAAACACTACCACAATAGCCCTAATAGTTCTTTCACTAAATGCAAGGGTCAATCCAGTAGCAATGCTAATCTTACAAGCTATGAGACCAGATCAATTAACAGTACTGCAGAAAGATTTGAACCTACAAATATTGTATTTGCAGCTAAAAAGATAGAAAGGAGTGCTCAGAGTTCAGGCTATCTCTGTGATCAGCCTTCATAAACAATCATTTGATTGAGTTATGTGGTAAATAAGCTCAAAATATATTTTTGATAAACCAAGAATCATAAACCTTCAAATTGTTGTTAAAACTTCAAATTAATTATTCAAAAATAGTCTATGGATGTTAGAAAACATTTTTATATAGTTAAATTGAAGTTTGATAGCTCAAAATAATACTTAGAAAGTTTGAGCTGAGGTTGAAGGTGAAGTACGGTGCAATTTCCGAACCAGGAACATGGTAATGGTAGCCAACTACTGTGACACAGTAGCATGCTACCGCCACACGGTTAATTTTTTTTAGAGATATTCAAAAAACAAAAGAACTTTTAGTGGCATTTTTGAAAATATTAGAAATTAATGGCATTACTGGAAGAAAAAAAGAGAGTGGCACTTTTGACAAAATATAATGCTTAATTGACACTTTTGAATGTTTTTAAGAGTTCAATGACATCTTTTAAAAAAGTACTCCGTAAAAGGCAGTGACCTTTTTTGACAAAATGAATAGTTAAGTGACATTCTCTTTAGTGTACCGTGTACAAATTATCAAACGTTGTCTTCTTAATAGTATCAAAGGTTGTCTCCTAAATAAAACTGTACTCCTATTTTAAAATGAAAAAAAAATTCCATGTTTTTTTAGTTTATTTTATTTAAGAATTGGTATAAAATAAAAATTAAAGTATGACTTACATACATAAAAACTACGTCAAAGTTTTACAAAACAATAGTTCAAAATAATATTTTATTTTATCAAATAACCAATAAAAATTACAAATAAACATAGGTTATTGTGAATATAAATACAAGGGCATCTATTGTGAGACGAGGGGAGTATTTTATGACATAAAAGTCACATCGTATTTTAAAGATATATTTCTTGCATTTTTTTGATAAATTATGTGTTTACTCAACAAAAAAAACATCCTTGATTGACATATCATTGGTAATATAAATGTAGTATGCTCTAAAAGCTCTCTCTTTTATTGTTTGTATTATTTAAAATGAAAGATGTAATAATATTTATAATTGTATGAGCATACATATGTGCACCCTTGATCACTCAACTTCCTCTATCACTTCCAACCGTTGACGAATGTGATTAGCTATTGCACTCGTGTTTCTTGTGGAAGGCGCTTTAGCTATGAATGGATTCAGAGGTGCGCTCAAATCATCTCCTTCCCTTTCCAACATTTGAAGGGCAATTCCCATTGATGGCCGGTGAACGGGATTCCATTGGATGCACAACAACCCAACGATAGCTAGCTTCTTTCCAATTTTTACATCGATCTCTTCTTCAATGTCAAACCTTAGATCTTCCCCTTGGTCAAGGACATTATAAATCCACTCTGGGAAATTTACTTGATCCTCTATGTTGGATTCAGTGTCAACAATTTTCCTTCCACTCACCATTTCTAGTAACAACATCCCGAAACTATAAACGTCCGATTTGTATGAAACTTTCCCGAAGTTTCTTGAGAACACTTCGGGTGCCATATAGCCTATGGTGCCTCTCTCCGTGGTCATAGACACCAAGCTTTGATCCGTGGAACAAAGCTTGGCGAGGCCAAAATCAGTGATTTTGGGATTGAGATTGTGGTCAAGAAGTACATTCTGGGGCTTGATGTCAAAATGCAATATTCTTTCATCGCAACCCTGATGAAGATACTCAATACCTTTGGCTATGCCGATTGCAATGCGTTCCAATGATTTCCATCCCAGAAACTGCTCCTTTGAGTCTGCTGAGGATATAAACCTCTGTAGGGAATCATTTGGCAAGTACTCGTACACTATAGCCCGTTTAAACCCCTCCGCACAGAAACCGATCAAGCGAACAATATTGGCGTGGTGGATTTTTGCCAATGTTCCAACTTCATTAATAAATTCCTCCCCTTTTGCTTTGGAATCATTGAGGACCTTAACAGCCACTATGACATCATCTGATAGCTTCCCTTTGAAAACAGTTCCATATCCTCCTTTTCCGAGTTCGAACCGAAATTGATTCGTCATCCTCTCGAGATCAGCAAACAAGAATCTTGTGGGCTTCAAAGCTTTGTAATCATCTAGAAACTTCTTGACCTTGATTTGATACTTTCTCTCTGCTCTTACAAGCGTATACTTATAACAGACAACAACAAGTGCTGCTATAAGAAAGACCGAACCTAAGACTGCACCTGCACATCAGCACATGCACAAAAAATCCCTTGCCATGTTATCATTTGGGGAATGTGATTTTGTTAATGTAGGAATTGAGTTGGTAGGCTAACCTGCAATTACTTTCTTTTCAATAGAGCCTGCAAAACAGAAACAAATAATACAGAGTAGTTATTCCCCTAGTTAATAACCTAAACCTTCACTTTATTGTTCAACTATGCCCTGGGTCTATTAGCATGTACACTAAAGACAATTTTCACCTACAACGCTTATGAGTATCAGAGTATGGACAGTTTTCACTAACAACACGTGAAGGTTTGACACATTCACCAACATCACTTGTTGTGAAAAATGCACGCCCCGAAAAGTGTTGTAGGTGAACATTTTTTGATAGACACCATGGTGTACAAATGGAATGTTTCTTTTTTATAGTCATTAACCCTTAACTATTCAGGGCTGAATAGCTGCAAATTTTCCAATCTTCTTAATTGTTACAAGTCTTTCTGTATGTTGTAAAAAATGAAATTGTGTGATTAATTTTATGAAGAAAATAGAGAAATATTCGAACACAAAATCTTTTCTTACAAAGTAGGGTGAAGTGGTGAACACCTGTCCAAAACCCCGAATTCAAAAAATTGGAATGTGATAGAGGGTAGGACTGAAAACTATACCTGAAAAAATCTACTACGGGCCGATTCAGAACTGTTTTTCCCAGGTGAGTTCAGTTTTAGAGCGGCTAGTTTTTAACTTTGCAATGCTGGGTAACAATCTTATGAATAATTCAATCCTTTATCCAAATGAATTGAAATAAATGGGGATGAACAAGATACTTGAGGAAATCATAACATTCAGTTCTGGTGGGTAGGGAAACCACACATTACATTACATTACATACACACATACCTTGAGTTGGCAGATCATAACATTCAGTTTGGTTGGTTTTTTGCTGCACCAGCTTGCAATATTTACCTTCCTCTTCGCAAAATCTACATACAGGCCCGGACCAGTTCATTTTAAAGGGGTTTGTAAGAACACTTTCTGGAACTGTGATGTCATACATCTTGGTACATGACTGTACAAGATCATAAAAAACACCAACAGCATTCAGACTGTATAAGGCAAATACTTGGTAGCCGCCCCCGGGATCGCTCAGACAAGGAATCAGTAGCGGCCATGGCGGCTCTTCTGTTCGCACTGTGCAATTGAGTAATGTATACTCATCCTCCCAGTCCACAAATTGGAAAGGAGAAGAGGACACATTTAATTTCCTAAACATCGTCGCAGGGCAGCCCCAAGGAGCTACAGTAATAGACTGAGAGGCGTAATCGATGGCTCTGACGGAGAGATTGACGGAGTTGGGCAACTGCAGCAGCAGGGTTTTGGAGGCGCAGATCAGATCGAAACCGGGGTATCCGCAGGCCGCCGGCTGCCTCTCTTTGATCCGGAACGGGAACTTCACGGCTGGGCCGTGCCGCCCGCACCTCGTCTCCCGGCATTCATTCTGGTCTACTAACGCCCCAGCCGCCGCCGCCGCCGCCGTGAAGAACAGTATGAAGAAGCAGAAGACGAGAATGCGATTCCTGGTGACAGGCATTTTGCCCGGGTAGTAGACTAATAGTATCCTCATGTGTTAAAATGGGGAAAAAAGAATATTCAAAACTCCACATACCCTAACCTTGAGCTTCTCGGTTTGTTCATGAGCTCTGACTGACTGGGGTGGGTGGGTGTTGACTGTTGACGTTATGTGACGAGTGAGAGCGCGGGACTATTTCCTCGTGGTATAGAGTTTCAAGAGCTGAAGAGGTCCTTCTTCTACTTCTCATGGAGCAATCATCATCATCATCTCACAGGAGGGGACTGTTGATCGCAGCCGTGCTCGTGAATTCGCTTCTCTTCCCAGCTTGCGGCGGCGGCTGCGCTCCGTCTTCCTGCGGCGAGATCCGCAACATCAGCTTCCCTTTCCGGCTGGACACCGACTCAGAAGACTGCGGAGACGATAGATACACCCTGTACTGCGACAGCAACGCCACCGTGCTCCGTCTCTACTCCGGGAGGTACTATGTGCGCGCCATCAATTACATCAACTTCACCATCAGAGTCGCAGATGTCGGTGTTCGTGACGGCGATTGCTCCTCCTTCCCCATTTTTCCTCTGACACAGAACAATTTCAGCCGCGGAGATCCTTATGGCCTTTACCATTGGAACCTGACAAGAGATTCCTCCTTCTCAAAGAGTATGGTCCTAGTGAGCTGCCCAACTTCACTGGGTTCTTCCTTTGTTGACACTTCTCCTTGCTTGAACTCCGAAAACTATTCAACCTTGAACAAGTATTCGTACCTAGTTGATGGAGACCGAACTACTTTTGGGGATTTGAAGGAGCAGTGTACCATAGAGAAGTCAGTTTTGATTCCTCCAACCACGAATTATACGTCCTACGAAGAGATGCACCGAGGTCTTGTGTCTGGGTTTGAACTCACTTGGTACATGATCAACTGCGACCGAAAGTGCCATACTTTTTGCTATTTATACGATGCCAGGGGCAGTCCCGTATGTTCTGGAAGTATATACGTTCATACCTAGAAACTCATATGCCTGCCTCTATGTTTGGTTCCATTTACATTTCCTTGTTTAATCTTCTGATTCTTCATAATTACAGGTCCCCCTTCAGTATATATGTGTGAACTCCACGGCTTCTTCCATTTGGGAGATGATGACTATCAATGCAGACGAGTTGGTGTGTACCAGGAATTTTGGTTTGACACTTTCGAATTCTCCAGCTTTCATCCTAGGAATTATATAAAGGATGATAGGAATTGTTGAGATATTGTTTAAACTAATTAAAATGAAGAAAAAAAAGTGTCAAAGGTGATGCGGCAAGATTGAGGCAGTGTGTGTGTGTGTATGTGTACCTACTCTTGTTTCAGTTATTTATGGTTCTGCTCCTAAACACACTTTGTTTTTTCACTCCCCAATGAAGGTGATACCCACGTTTTTGGCATAATTATTGAAATATTGAAGACATTGAAGGGTAGGGCATGGATATTCCCGTTATATCAGTTTCCTTTCTCTTACTGAAGTAAATAGGACCTTATTAACTAGTTTCAACGTTTTTTGCAGGATCATATTTGAGCATAATCTATGTGATTGGTAAGGACTAGTTGTCTGTATCATCTAATTTCGAATTGGGAAATTTATTTTATTTGTTGATGACATGTACATGCATGCCATTGTGCCAAATGTATCAACGAATAATACCATGCAATTGTTTGACATAAAAATCAAATAAATTCCAAATCTGCAACGTAGCAGACTACTTCATTAAACATACTGGAGATTTCATTTACAGGTCTTCTTCAAGCAACAAAAACAACATTAGGGACTCCATTAGTAATTGCATTGTTGATCTACAAATGGAGAAGGAGACATTTATCGGCTTATGACAAAGTTGAAGAATTCCTACAGAAACACAACAACCTTATGCCAATAAGGTATTCTTACTCGGAGATCAAGAAGATGACTGGAGGCTTTAAAGACACATTAGGAAAAGGAGGCTTTGGGGCAGTGTATAAAGGAAAGCTTCGTAGTGGTAGATTTGCTGCTATAAAGATGCTAGTGAATTCAAAAGGTAACGGAGAGGATTTCATCAGCGAAGTTGCAACTATTGGAAGAATTCACCATGTTAATGTGGTGCAACTCATTGGTTTTTGTGTGGAGGGAACCAAGCGTGCTCTCGTCTATGAATTCATGCCAAATGGGTCTCTTGATAAATACGTACTTTCTCAAGAAGGGTCGGCATCAACAATGACTTGGGAGAAATTACGCCAGATATCCCTAGGGGTGGCTCGTGGCATCGAGTACTTACATCAAGGTTGCAACATGCAAATACTTCATTTCGATATCAAGCCCCATAACATTCTTCTTGATGAAAATTTCACCCCAAAGGTCTCCGACTTCGGACTTGCAAGATTGTACTCAACAGACAACAACAGGATAGCAACCTTGACTGCAGTTAGAGGAACAATCGGATACATGGCACCAGAGCTGTTCTATAAGAACATAGGACGGGTATCCCACAAAGCTGACGTTTATAGCTTCGGGATGTTGTTATTAGACATGACAGGGAAGAGGCATAAACCAAATGTGCAAACAGAAGATTCAAGCCAGTACTTCCCACAATGGGTCTACAACCAAGTTTGTGATGGAAGAGATGCCGAGATTGGTGGCACCACAGAGGAGGAAAATAGAATAGCCAAGAAGATGGTTATGGTGGGGTTATGGTGCATTGAGATGAACCCTAATAACAGGCCTTCCATGAACAAAGTGGTGGACATGCTTGTTGGAGATGCAGATAGCCTGCAGTTGCCTCCCAGTGCTGTTACAGAAGCTATAGAAACACCGGTCAGCGATGGAACAGAGACATCATTTGATTGTTCCTCAGATTCTACCAGTTTGATCCGGAGTTTTAACCAAGAACACTTCTCAAGTTAGTGCCAGAACATGAACTGTGGAAACAATCATATGTTATATATGTGCACTCCAATTTCCAATAAAGAGATTTTTGAATGAATAATATACACAATTATAGTATAGTTTTTGTTTTTATTCCAAATGTTGTTCCATGAACGTTTGCTTGAGACTCCTAGTATATATTCACTGTTTCTCTCAAAAAAAATTGGTTTTGTTAAATATATTATTTATATATTTAATACTAGTGTATTATATTGTTACCATAACTGTATCACCTTCCTACTATGTCTCTCCTACCATAATTAGGATTGAGACTCCTAGTATATATTCACATGTAATCACCACAATTCAATGAATGAAAATATTCTTTCTACATGGTATCAGAGCCACATAAACCCTAAAAACTTCTTCCTCCTGCGCCAGCCTCTCTCGGCTCCTCCTCTCACATCCGCCGATCTCTCTCTCTCTCTCGGCAACCTCCGCCGGCGGCACCCTTCCCCAATCGCCATGACGGACAGCGACGTTACGTCCCCAAACACCACCTCTAAATCTCCACATCTTGCCTTCACCACCATCTCTTATGTCAAACTCCATGTCCCCATTCAACTAAGTTTTTCCCAACCCAATTACAAAAAGTGGAGCCGATTGTTTCTTCTACTTATTCGGCGCTTCAATCTTCATGGTTACATCTTTGGCACCGTCGACCCTACCTCCGACGACGACGATGAATGGTTTCAACTGGACGCTCTTCTTCAAGGCTGGATTCTCTCCACCATCACCGACGAGGTTTCGGACCTTGTCATCTCTTCCACCACCTCTGCAGCCTCTCTCTGGAAGGTGATTCATGATCTCTTTCACAACAATAAACACGCTCGTGCCATGCAACTCGAGCACCAATTCCGTACTACCGTCAAAGGGAACACTCCCATGGCTACTTATTGTCAAAATCTCTTCAACATCGCCGATTGGCTAGCCGATGTTGATGCGCTAGTATCACAAAATCAACTCGTACTTCAGATGCTACACGGACTGTCAGAGGATCTTCAGGCTCAAACTTCGTTCCTCCAGTTTCAGGACCCGCTGCCCACGTTCCTACAAGCCCGATCCGCTCTTCTTCTGTTGGAACGGAAATGATCCCCGCTAGACAACCACGGGACAACAGCCCTCGTTGCACGTTCGGGCAGCTCTTCAACTGGGGGTTACGGCAGCAACCCCACGCTGCAGGGCAACGGCTACACTGGTGGGTAGCAGGGCGGTTTTGGCAGCGGCTACGACGACGGCTCCTTGGGACAGCGCAGCGACTATGGGCAAGGTCACGGACGAGGCGGTGGAAACCGGGGCCGAGATCGCGGACGTGGCAGCTCCAACGGATCGAGGTAACGACCACCCAGCGATGGCTACAATACCTGGAACTCACCTCACCCGAATCCTAACCCGGGGCTACTGGGCCCACCCCCTCACCCCACCCTTACCAAGCCTACGCCTATCACACCACATCCCCAACCCCACCCTCCCCCACCCGTACCTCTCTCCTCACCCAAACCCTTACCCGCAACCATATCACCCCACCCAACTCACGGCAGTGCCGTACCCCAGCCACAATCCTACCTACCCCGCCACCCAAACCCTCAACCCCACGACCTTAGCACAACATTTTGACACAATGTCCCTCCGCGAGCCGACTTGGTTTATGGATACCGGTGCCTCCCACCACATCTCATCTGACCCAGGTACTATTTCTCATGTCTCTTCTCAAGCTTTAAATTCACCATCATATATCACTGTTGGTAGTGGATCCAGAGTACGCACTACGGCTATTGGCAGCCATACCCTCCCAACTGAGCCCCCCCTTTACCTCAATAATGTCCTAGTCTCCCCCCACATCACCCACAATCTTATTTCCATACGACAATTTACTCGTGAAAATAACTGCTCTGTTGAATTTGATGCTCATGGTTTTTCTGTGAAGGATCGTAAGACGGGAACCCTGATGCATCGGTCCAATAATGCAGGCCCTCTATACCCTGTTGGCCACCCCGCACCTGCCCAAGCCAACGTCGCCGCTGTTGACCCTCAAACTTGGCACCGGCGTCTAGGCCACCCCAGCCCTGCAGTTCTCCGTGGCGTCTCGCACCTTCTTCCTTATTTTTCAAATTCTTTACAAACTTTGTGTCATGCATGTCAACTGGGAAAGCATGTGCGTCTCCCATTCTTTAGTTCTAGTCGTGTCTCTTATTTTCCCTTTCAATTATTACATACAAACTTATGGCAATCTCCTGTTCCAAGTGTTATTGGTTTTAAATTTTATATGATATAATTAGATGATTTTTCTCATTACTTATGGGTTTTTCCATTAAGACATAAAAGTGATGCCACCACTCATTTAAATTCTTTTGTAGCTTATATGAAAAATCATTTTAATACTACCATTAAAACTGTACAGTGTGACAATGGAACTGAATACCGCAACTCACCTCTCAAAAATATTTTTAACTCAGGAATTTTATTTCGTTTTTCGTGCCCTCATACAAGCCAACAGAATAGCCAAGCAGAATGCACCCTCCGCACCCTCAACAACACCGTCCAAACCCTTCTTTTCCAAGCCCAACTCCCCCCCGAATTTTGGGTTGAAGCCCTCCATATGGAAGCCCATCTCTTTAACATCACCCCACCACCACACTAAATAATGCAATCCCCCACACTATTCTCTATGGTTCCAACCCTGATTATTCCCATCTCTGCGTCTTTGGCTGCTTATGCTACCCCAACCTCACCGCCACCACAACACACAAACTTGCACCCCGTTCGGCCCGTTGTGTTTTCCTTGGATATCCTTCAAATCAATGCGGTTTCCGTTGTCTAAATCTTGAAACTAACAAAGTCATAACCTCTTGCCATGTCATTTTCGAGGAATCCACTTTCTCCTATGCCCATCTGTCTAACAATCCCGACCTTCGGTTTCTTAACGACACGGAGAACGATGCACCGCTAACCCCCCTTCACCTCCCGATCCGCCCCGAACAGCCCCGGACCACAACCCACCCCTCCCCCAACCCACGGCCCAGCACTATCCCAAGCCCAGCACTGGCCCGTTCTCCACCTCTGCCCAGCCCATCCTCCCTCCCCTCCTCGGCCCAATCCCACCCGCTGCCCAGCCCGTCCTCACCCAGCTCCCATGCACACTCACCCCATCCGTCATCTCCCCATCCCTCGGTCCAACACATCCGGCCCGTTCCCCAGGCCCAGTCCCCGCTCCACAGCAGCCCGCCCACCCCACCAACCGCACCAGGCCATAAACCCACAAACCGAGAACATCTCAGCCCACCCCCTGTCCTTGGCCCAAACCAACACCCTATGCAAACCCGATCCAAATGCGGAGTTTTCCGCCCTAAACAAATCCTCAACCTTAACACCTCTGGCCCCATCTCTCCCCTTCCCCCAACTTATCGTAGTACGCTCAAGGATCCAAACTGGCATGCTGCTATGTGTGATGAATATAATGCTTTGATTAAGAATGATACATGGGAATTAGTACCCTCCCTCCCCCTCACAAAACATCATCACTGGTAAATGGCTCTTCAGACATAAACTTGGCCCCACAGGTGAGTTATCCAGGTATAAAGCCCGATGGGTGGTTCGTGGTTTCAATCAACGTTTCGGAGTTGACTACGACGAGACTTTCAGCCCAGTCATCAAGCCTGCTACTGTTTGAATCGTCCTTAGCCTTGCCCTGTCTCGGGGATGGCCCATCCACCAGCTTCATGTCAAAAATGTGTTCCTGCATGGCCACCTTCAGGAGACTGTTTATGCCAGCGAGTCTTTTGGGTTTCAGGATGCCGCCAGACCATATTGGTATCGGAGCAGGAAGTTCTTCGAATACGTTATTTTTTCAGGAACTAAAAGATCAAATGGCATCAAGAATGTTCAACGCAGGAGTGACCGAGGGATAATCTACCACAAGGCCACCATTGTTCGATGGAACCAACTACTCGTATTGGAAAGAGAGGATGAGAATCTTTATCCAATCCAACGACTACAAGCTGTGGTTGATTGTGAAGAACGGCTGCGGAGTCCCGATGAAGAAAGTCGGTGAAGTCAATGTTCCCAAAACCGAAGAAGAGTTTACCGACGAATATTGCAAAAAGATGGAGCTCAACGCCAAGGCAATAAACATGATTTATTGCCGTGTTAACGCGGATGACTATCGCAAAATCTCAAGGTGTGAAACCGCAAAACAAATGTGGGAGAAATTGGAGGTCACCTACGAAGTAACCGCACAGATTCGGGAGGCCAAAATTGATCATCTCACTCACGAGTATGAACTCTTTTCAATGAAGGAAAATGAGAGGATTGAGGAAATGTTTGAGAGATTCTCTAACATCATCAATCCCCTCAATCTTCTCGGGAAGACATACACCGACCGAGAGCTCGTGAGAAAGGTGCTGTGAAGCCTATCTCCTAAATGGCGCTCAAAGGTGGACGCAATCGAAGAAGGTTGTGACTTCCAAACAACGACCTAGGATGCTCTTCGAGGTAATCTTATTACCTATGAAACCACTCAACTTTCAAAGGTGGTTGTGGAAAGGAACAAAAGGTCTATTGCTCTACCCGCAACAACATCAACAGCACAACAACGTTGATGATGAAGATGATGACAGCGACGACACCGACCTCAGACTCTTTGTCTGAAAATTCAAGAAGATGATGCTCAAGAAGGGAGCCAAGAAGAACACTCCAGCCAAATGCTATGGGTGTGGTGAAGTTGGACACATCAAACCAATGTGCCCAAAGCTCAAGAACGAGAAGGACAAGAAGACACCAAAGAAGAAGCGTGCTTACATTTCTTGGGAGAACGATGGCTCCGGGAGTGAAGACTCGGAAACGGAAGAAGTGGCCAACTTGTGTCTCATGGCCATTGAAGATGGTGATGCATCAAAAGAGGTAACTGATCAAGAATCTTCTCCCAATGATCCTTTAACTCTTAATGATGTTGTTTGCATTGTAGAAGATTTGGTAAGAATGTTAAAAAAGGCCTCCAAAGAAAACAATGAAGTAAAGCAAAAAATCCTTATTTTTGAGAATGAAATCAAAGAACTCAAAAATATAAATGATAAACTTAAACAAGAAATTATCTCTTTTGGAAAAAGGCCACAAGAACCTTCAACTACTTCTTCTACATGCTCTAGTTGTACATCACTAAAAGCTAAGGTTGCTAGTTTGGAGAGCAAATTAGGAAAGTTCAATAATGCCTCAAACACCTTAGATAAAATACTTAAGCAAAAAGTTAGTAATGGTGAAAGACTTGGATATAAGAAAAACCAACCTAGAAAAACAACATTTGTTAAAGCTAGGGGGAATAAAAATGCTAGGATTAATAATCAAACTAGAAAAGCACATCCTAGCAAACCTAGAACTCATTACACTCAACCATATAGGATGAATAATCCAAATGTTATTTGCCACTATTGCAATAAGATAGGTCACATTGCACCCGTGTGCTTCACCAAAATTAGGCATTTTCAACAAACGCACACACATCGCACATATGCTAACCTAAAAAGACCCAAAAATTTATGGATACCTAAACCGTCTCCTTGATATCTTTTTGTAGGTGTGCTTGAAGGCTTCGAGTACCTCTTGGTATCTCGATAGCGGATGCTCCAAGCACATGACCGGAGACGCATCCAAATTTAGGAGTTTAGAGTATTTCAAAGGTGGCAATGTCGTTTTTGGTGACAACAACAAAGGAAGAATCATTGGAAGTGGCACCGTCGGAAAGGACAATGCTACAACCGTTGAGAACGTTCTTCTTGTTGAGAGCCTCAAGCACAATCTTCTTAGCATTAGCCAATTGTGCGATAGAGGTAACCGTGTCATTTTTGATTCTAGAAAATGCATTGTAGAACGCTTGTGTGACAATAAGACTATTCTTTGTGGTAGTAGAGTAGATAACATTTACATGTTTGATCTTGAAAATTCCCCGTCTACTTTAGCTAAGTGTCTCATTACCAAAGAGGAAGAAACATGGCTATGACATCGTCGAATAGCTCACGTTAATATGGATCATCTTAATAAGTTGGTTTCAAAAGACTTAGTAATTGGTGTTCCTAAACTTAAGTTTGAGAAGAATCTAATTTGTGATGCATGTCAAAAAGGGAAGCAAGTAAGGGCCTCGTTTAAGTCAAAGAACGTTATTTCTACGACTAGGCCATTACAACTTTTGCACATGGACCTCTTTGGACCTTCAAGGACTATGAGTTTAGGAGGTAATTACTTTGGCTTTGTTATCGTTGATGACTATTTGAGGTTTACATGGACACTCTTTCTTGCTCATAAGTATGATGAACTTAATGCTTTTAAGAAATTCATTAAATTGGTTCAAAATGAAAAAGATTGTCACATTTCATCCATAAGAAGTGATCATGGGGGAGAATTCGATCAAGATGGTTTTGATGCCTTATGTGACGAATTAGGCATTGAGCATAACTTCTCAGCCCCCCGTACCCCACAACAAAATGGAGTGGTTGAACGGAAAAATAGGTCTATTGAAGAGATGGCTAGAATTATGCTCAATGAGGCAAACCTTCCTAAATATTTTTGGGCGGATGCCGTGAGTACCGCGTGCTACATGTTAAACCGAGCCGTCATTAGACCGATACTCAAGAAAACGCCCTATGAACTTTACAAAGGAAGAAAGCCTAACCTTTCCTATTCTCGTGTCTTTGGATGTAAAGTTTTTATTCATAATAACGGAAAAGATAACTTGGGAAAATTTGATGCTAAGTCGGATGAAGGAATTTTCTTAGGTTATTCTCTTCGTAATAAGGCATATAGAGTGTTCAACAAGCGCACTAAGACTGTAGAAGAGTGACTGTAGAAGAGTCTATTCATGTTGTCTTTGTTAGAATAATAGACCAACGCTAGAGGGGGGGTGAATAGCGTTTGATCAAGAAATCGCAGGAATAAAAATGAATAAGCGAGAAGTAAAGAGAAAAGAACGAGGCACACCAATTTTACCCTGGTTCACCACAACTTGTGGCTAGTCCAGCCTCCTGAGAGACTCTCTCGAGCTACACTACTATCTCGTTAAGCTTAACGGTGCTTAACAAACCCGTACAACTTGAGAATTCGAGTCACACGAACCTCAACGAACCTTCGAAGGAAACAACCCTTCCTTCGAACAACAAGAGAGATACCTTCTCTTGTCAAGTGTCTAAGAACACTAAAAACACTCAAGAACAATACTGTCTTTTAGAGTGGATAATGAGTAAACTAAGAACGCTCAAGAACACAACACAGGCTTCACAAAAATGGCTCTCAAAAGCTATGAAAAATTGAAGAATGATTTGCAATGAAAGAGAAGGAGTTGTGAAGTAATGTTATGTGTAAAACAGACAAAAACACCCCATTTTATAGTAGAAAAATAGGCTCCAACGGACCAAAGTATTTAAGGGGTGATTGACATAATTTGTGGGATTTGATTAAAATTGGATCTGCTGAAATTCACCCAGACAGCGTTGTCCTAGGCTTGGACATCGCTGTTCTAGGCTTGATTTTTAAAAATTGGGAAGCAACGGTCATGCCAACAACGATGTCCAAAACCCCTACATCGCTGTTTTGGCTGTTGACTTCCAAACAAGGAAAGTTTTAGCCTTAAATTCCTTCCAATGGTCAGGTCTCTACATCGATGTTCTATCCTAGAACATCGCTGTTTAGGTCTGCCTTTGGAGATGGAAGTTTGGCCTGACAGCGCTGTTGCTGGGTCAACATCGTTGTCCAAAAACTTTCTGCCAATGCACTATATTTTTGGCTTAGGTTGGACAGCGCTGTAGGGAAGCCTACATCGCTGTTCCAGAAGTTTCTGGAAATCAAACCTTGGCTCAACAGCGATGTCTAGTGACCAACATCGCTGTTGGAAGACTTAACGCCAAACCATGTTTTTAGATACCCAGTCCAGACAGCGCTGTTGATTACCTCAACATCGCTGTTAGGCTGGTTTAGCCAGACCCATGGTTGGTTTAGTCACGCCGTTAGCCGATGTCAAAAATGCAAGTTCTCCAAAATAAAAACCAAGTTTAGAAAACATTTGTTTATTGCATTTTGCTAAGAGAACAAGTAAAACATCTTGAAAACCACGTCATTTAGTTGAAAACCACGGCTAACCAAGTTCGTGCCGTTTCGCATGGTTTTTACTAAACGAAAAAAACGGAGAGTGGTTTTTGAGGCGTTTTTGTTGGAGAGCTAATTAAATATGCCTAGAGATAAAAACCAGTCATAAAAAGTTGAAAACCACTTGGTTGGTTCGAACGCCAAAAACCAATGCCGAAAACGAAAAGCCGAATGCCGGTTTCTGAAAGCCGAACGCCGGATGGATTGGTTTTTGGCTTGGGCGAACTCCAAGTGTTTTGACCCAAGTTTAAACTTAAGAAAAAATAGTTTTGAACATGTAAAAGAGATTTTTATGAATTGAGCCTAGAGAGCCAAGGTTTGGAATTTTGTGCCGGTCTTGATCACAGTAAGACCGACTCAATACGATTTTAGTTCTTCGTTCTTGATTCTGGGTTCTTGGTTCTCAAGTCATCATGCCATGTTTCTTCGCCTTAGTTTTTCTCACTTTAGCTTCGATATGTCGCGGCGGTTTGGCATTATCAAAACCTGTCATAAAAACCGAACACAGTTTAGTACGACGTAAGGCGTAAACCCGTGTTCCAACAGTCTTTGATGAATTTGATGCTCGCTTGGCGAGAAAAGGTATTGTTGAAAATATTGCAAGCTCTTATGATGATGATGAAAAAATCGTTAAGGAAAAGGAACCGGAAGAAGAGAAAACGCAGGAACAAACGGAACTTCCTAAGGAATGGAGAACATTGAAGAACCACCCGATTGAGAATGTCATTGGTGATCTAACGCAGGGAGTTTCTACTCGTAATTCTCTTAGGAACACAATTAATCACATGGCCTTTGTCTTACAAATTGAACCAACAACCGTTTTGGATGCTATTAATGATAAACATTGGTCTATGGCAATGCAAGAGGAGTTTAACCAATTTAAACACAATGATGTTTGGGAATTGGTGCCTATACCTAATGATCATTCCGTTATTGGCACAAAATGGGTGTTTCGTAACAAATTTGATGAAAATGGAGTAATCACTAGAAACAAAGCTAGGCTTGTAGCTAAAGGCTACAATCAAGAAGAAGGCATTGACTATGAAGAAACTTATGCACCGGTTGCACGTTTAGAAGCTATTCGTTTATTGCTTGCATTTGCATCTACAATGAATTTTAAACTTTATCGAATGGATGTTAAAAGTGCCTTCCTTAATGGTATCATTCAAGAGGAAGTGTATGTTGAACAACCCCCGGGCTTTGAAGACTATGAGTTTCCCGAACATGTCTTCAAACTCAAAAAGGCGCTTTACGGTCTCAAACAAGCACCTCGTTCTTAGTATGACGGTTAAGCAAATTTCTTTTGGATCATGAGTTCAAACGGGGTCAAGTCGACACTACACTTTTCATCAAGAAAGATAACCAAGACATCCTTTTGGTTCAAGTTTACGTAGATGATATCATATTCGGTGCTACTAACGAGGTTTTGTGTAGGGATTTTTCCGATATGATGCAAAGTGAATTTGAGATGTCGATGATGGGAGAATTAAAGTTCTTCCTTGGGCTGCAAATTAGACAATGCAAAGAAGGGACATTCGTGTGTCAAACGAAATATTGCAGGGAATTGCTTAAGAGATTCAATGTTACCGAATCCAAATCCATTGACACACCGATAAGCACCTCTTGCTATCTCGACAAGGATGAAAAAGGTAAAGAGGTGGACATCAAACGCTACCGAGGTATGATCGGCTCTTTACTTTATCTTACTCCGAGTAGACAGAATATCATGTACTCCGTTTGTATATGCGCTAGGTATCAATCTTGTCCTAAAGAGTCGCACTTGGTTGCGATCAAAAGGATAATGCGATATCTCGCGGGCACGTTGAACTTAGGTCTTTTGTATCCTAAAGGTTCGACATGTCATCTTGTTGGCTATTCCGACTCGGATTTTGCAGGTTGCAAACTCGATAGGAAAAGTACCAGCAGTACTTGCCACTTATTCGGTCATTCGTTAATTTCGTGGTTTAGTAAGAAACAGGTCAGTGTTGCACTTTCCACCACCGAAGCGGAATATGTCGATGCGGGAAGGTGTTGTGCCCAAATTCTTTGGCTAAAACAACAACTAGTGGATTTCGGCCTCATACTTGATCACATCCCTGTTAGGTGTGACAATATGAGCGCTATCAGTCTAACGAAGAACCCTGTTCTTCACTCGAGGACTAAGCACATAGAAATTAGGCATCACTTCATACGAAATCATGTCCAGAAGGGAGATGTCACAATTCAGTTTGTTGAAACGAAACATCAATTGGCAGACTTTTTCACAAAACCCCTTAGTAGGGAGAGCTTCTTCCACATTCGGAACGAACTTGGAATTTTGGATATCTCTATGAACTAATCCATTTCTTTTATTGACTATACTAATTTGAGCGTCGGAGGCGCGATAATTTTTTTTTGCAGGGCTTTTATTGTAGATATCTCTTCCCTTGGTATTCAACCGAATTGGACTTGATTTTTTTAACAAAGCTGTAATCGATTATTCCTCTAAGAGAAATCGATTAGTCGCCTCTGTCTCTCTTAATCGATTACTCGTTTCTTTTTAATCGATTAAAATGCAATAACGTCTTTAGCGCTGATTCACCTTTTAATCAATTAATTTTTTTCAATTAATCGATTATACTCATCTGTCCATATTAATCGATTAACCATCTCTTTTTAATCGATTAATAAGCTTAACTTAATCGATTAGCCTCGGCTGTGTTCCCTAATCGATTAAATACTTATGATTAATCGATTAATAGTCGATTTTTGCCTTATATCACACCCAGTCTTCGTCTTCTTCGCCATTCCTTCTTTTCGAATCAGAGAAACCCTAGCTTCTTCCCTTCTCAATTTTTCTCAATCTTCATCATAAAATTCTCAAATTTCTTCCATTTTTTTGCCAAATTTCATCAATTTCAAAAAGGAAGAATGCCAAGGTGTAAGAACGCTTCCTCGGGTCAAAAAACGGCGGCAAAGGAGAATGAGAGCCCATGGCGTCGTGAAGGGAGCAAGTACATTCACATTCCAACGGGTCTCGCCTTCAACACTGGGGCTTCAGTTGAGAGGTTCCACAACATCTTCCTCACGAAGGAGATCGTCTCTCCCAAGATCGTGAACAAGGACCTCTTCAAATCGGCGACCTATGCCCCGAGCAAGTCTATGTTCCTTCAGCAAGGCTTGCTTCGTTTCATTCATTTGACGTATGAATTTTTCTGTCCAAATCTTATACATCAATTTTATGCAAATCTTCGTACCACTAAGGGAAGTTCGCTATCTCTCATTTCCTATGTTGACGGCAAAACCGTTTTCTTTGACGGTGCCGGTTTGACTTCTTTGTTTGGCCTTCGTCGCGGTGAAATTACCGAAAACTTGGATGAAACATTCCAAGATGAGGCAATATGGCGACAACTCGGGTTAGATCATCGTGACCTCAAGTTTAGAAACTCTAGCAACCCGAGTGTCATTAATCTCACTTTAATTCAACGCGTCCAACAATACATCTTCTCATATGTTTTGTTGCCCCGTGATTCGAACCATGGCGTCGTCAACAAGGACGATAGTCGTTTGTTTCACGTCCTGTTGAACGATGTCAAATTTGATTAGGTTCACTTCTTTATCGTTGCACTTAGCGATGGCACTCATTTTTCCCATCTCCGTTTTGCCATCCCCATTATGCATATCCTTGCTCATTGCAAAATGGACTTTACTCGGGACACTCAGGTGCCAGTCAAGAAGACGTGTTTCATCACTGAAGCCAAGTTTTCCCGGATCGTGTATCGAGAGGAGGGCGATGCTGCACCAAATCTGGACCTTGAAGAAGAAGAAGAAAGCCAAAACGAGAATCAAGCTGAGTCATCTCAAGCCGGAGGTATTCGAGCCACGGAGGACTCGTCCGAGAGAAGAAGCACCGGAACCATCTTGGGTGAAGAAGATCTTCGATACTCTCACGTGCATCCGAGATGACGTTCGCCAGCTCAACGAGAGGATGACTCGTCTTGAGCAATCTCGCTCCTACCGTGGCCCGCATCACAGCTTTAGCAGAGGAGCTCGTCCGGCGAACTCTCTTTGATTATTTTCTCTTCTATCTTAACTTTTTATGATACATTGTTATTTGCTATTGTTGTTATAACTCTTTTGGTGAATGATGTTGTTACTAATATGGTTCTCTTTTAGAACATATTGTCCCTTTGTGGCAATTCGTGTTAGAAGTTCTTCTGAAAACTCTTACAAATTTTTTTATCCTTCAAAATTCCGGCATCAATTAAGGGGGAAGGTTGTCGGTTGATAATGCCAAAAGGGGGAAGGAAGGTTCATTGAGAAAACTTGTTTTTCAAAATTGTTTTTCCGCTTATTACTTCGATTATTTTTTTTATTGCACTTCTCTAACCTTGCAGGGGGAATCAATTAAGGGAAGTATTTTTTTAACTCTTTCTTTGCTTTTTCTCAACTATGTTTGTCATTATCAAAAAGGGAGAAATTGTTGGACATGAGTTCAAACCTCCTTATTATTTTTTTGGATTATTTTTTGTTTTGATGAATGACAAACAGGATGATTAAATTCAATCGATATTCGAAAATTTATTCGGATCGAGAAAAGCAAAGAAGAGCATCAAAAAGTTTCGGCGATAATTCACGCTCACCCCTACGCAGTTTTTTGAAGTGAAGCGAAGACTCCGAAGACTTTTTATTTTTATTGAGTCTAGGAATTTTTGTAAGGATTACAATATCTTCTGCACGAAACAATTTAATTTCTGAGGGATAAAAATTATTTTTGAGTCAGTTGAAAAATCACTTTTCCTCTGTCTAAAATATTTTAGTGAGTTAGTTTCAAAATAAGTGTGTCAAAATTTCTTTAAAACATTTTTAAGAATACATAATTTTCTGTGGTGAGAAAAATATACTTAAAATATTTTTTCGTGTATTGTTTGACACACAAAATAATTTTTTTGGACTCTCTTTTTCCCTCCTCTACTCAAATTCATTGAATAGGGAGATATTATCCCAGGAGCGTGCCTTGTTATTCTCGTTGTCCCAAACAACTAGTTAGAAGCCAAAGTGCTTCCAATCGAACTTGGCTTGGGCCCTTTGTGTTTGCGCATTATTTTTCATTTTAATCGATTATATCCTTTAAGATAATCGATTAGATCCAGCGCAATTTCTCAGGTTTCAACTCTTAATCCATTATTTCTTTTAAGAAAAACGATTAACTTGGACAGAACCTCCTAATCGATTTGTTGCTTCACTTTAATTGATTTCTAAGCTATTCGTTGGGCTGCTCAACCTTGATCAATAATCGATTATTTATCCTTCGTTAATCGATTAGTTCGTACCGAACCTCCTAATCGATTATTTGTCTTCATTTAATCGATTATGATTCAGTTTTCTTTTCAGGCTTTTCGCTTCTGTGTACAGTAATCGGTTTAAACTTTTACTTTAATCGATTAATTTTATCTAGTGCATATTCTCAGCCTGCTCCAACGGCTTTATTTTCCTTAGCCTATTTAATCCCTCATTCTCCTTCATTTCAACACACACCTCTTGCACTCCAATATATTTCTTTGAACTATATTCATCCTTTGCTTCATCTTCCTCATCAAAATATTGTTTTTGAGAGTTAGAAATATTTTTCTTTGAGTACTAAAGAAGTTGTCATCCATAGAGCTTAAATCTTTCAAACACTACTTGCTCAATTGTGTGAGCTCTCATACTTGTGTTGTAAACTCAATCTCTTTTGAGCGATTGTTCGTAAGACTTGTGTGACTCAAGTCTTGTTGTTGTAAGAAAGTGAGCCTTGTGTGATTCAAGTTCTCAAGTTGTATCGGTTTTTCAAGCACCCGTTGAAGCTTGAAGATTAGTAGGACTTTCGAGAGAGTCTCTCAGAAGACTGGATTAGCCACGAGGTGGTGAACAAATATAAATCTCGGTGTTCTTCTTTCCCTTACTCTCTTTATTCTATTCCTGCGATTCCATTATTTCACAAACGCGAAAAATGCTTATTCTTGAGAACAACTCTATTCACCCCCTCTAGAGTTGCACATTTGTCTAACACCCACTATGTATGCAAACTCAAGAAGGCACTGTATGGGCTCAAGCAAGCACCGCGCTCGTGGTACCACAGATTCGCCGGTTTCATTCAGACTATTGGTTTCCGCGGATGCAAGGCTGACACATCCCTTTTCATCTTCTCTCACACCACGGGCACAACATTCCTCCTCCTTTATGTGGATGTTATCACTAGTACAAAAATGACCAAATAAATTGCCTCATTTGCATCGTTAAGCTAAACAAACGATGTAAATGCAAAAAAAAAATTCGTGTATCGCTTAGCTTTTGGATCGGTTATCCATATTAACCGATGCAAAAAGTATTTGAATCGGTTATCACGGATAACCGATTTAAAAGCTGACCATCTTTTGGATCGGTTATTACAGATAACCGATTTAAATACCTTTTGAATCGGTTATTAGTAATAAGTGATCCAAAAGAGTGTGATAAAATTAGCCAACCCTACCTTATCCTTCGCGTTTTTGAAAAAAAAACCTCCAATTCCGTTCTTCGTCTTCGTCGTGCTCTCCGTCGTCTTCAACTCCACACCACACTGTCGCCTTTCCCATGTCGCCCCCAAATCTGGTCTAATTGCGTCACCTTCGTCCACCTCACCTCGACGTTCGCCGTTGTAAGTGTCGCTGTCTCCAAGGGAACGGCGACAACATCGACGACCACCTCACCCTGCCTCCGTTGCCAAGCCGTCGCCAAGCCGTTTTTGCTTCCCCGCCGTCGCCAAGCCGTCATCCCTTCCTTAAGGTATTTTTTTAGCTTTAAATATTTAATTATACTATTATTTGTTTATATATTTTTGCATTAAGTTAATATTTAATTTACTATATATGTTTTGTGTACATGTTTAAGTTGAAATTTTTCATTGTGATATACATTGTTTTTGAAAAATAGATTGTTTAATTATTTTGTGTTTGATTCTACATGTTCTGAGACATTATAATATAGAAATAACATATATTGACCGACCTAGATACCCATTTAAAATTCACTCATTAGGAGTAAATTTTAAATAGCTCCCAGTTTGGAACTGTTCTTGAAATGCTTCTCTCACTTAGGTAGTACATGTATTTCTTTCTGCTTTGTTCCATCATTTTTTGGTTTGACATTTCCTAAATGTGTTCTTCGAGTGCATATGTAATTACGTTACATCGTGCACTTGGAGAACCAATGGGAAATGCTGCCAAAATTTTGATAGGACAAAGAAAATGAAATACATTTACTAGTGAGGATGGCATTTCAAGAATGGGTTAGGATGGTGTAAAGAAGGACCATTTCTATAATGAAGAAGTGCTGTCGGATTTTTGTTGCATCTTAAGAAATGAAATATTGTGTTGCCTATATTTCTTATATGTTTGTGTGTGTATATAAAATGTGTATTAACAATTTTGTTGTACATTGTTTCGCATGTATCAATCATTTGCCCTTCTATCTTTCTTAGCAATTCATATGATGGATAGAAGTTGGAATCATATGTCGCGTACATCACTTGAGTTTAGTTCTGGTTTGGAAGAGTTTATTCGTTTCGCAAAGAAACATTCAAAAGAAGGGAAAAGGTTATATTGTCCTTGTAACTCATGTCACAACCATTTTATGGTTGATAACGTTAAAGAAATACGAATACATGTGTATCGCAAGGGTTTTGACCCAACATATCTCCAATGGAAATGGCATGGGGAATTAGAAAATCATTGCAGCTCTAGCTATACTCATAATTACCAAGTCTCGTCCCATTCTCGGGGTACGTCCCACTGCTCCTAGATCTCCCGTACAAGATGTTGTTGACCAGAGCTTATACGTCACTTTCAGGCCGAGGTGCAGAGAGTTGTGTCAGTGGCTGACACGCACATCTGCTTTACCTACCATCAGCGTTATTCTCAACCCTGAGTCTATGCTCTATCCGAATGAGACGGAGCTGAGGATGCGCCCGGAGAATATACGTGAGTTCATGCGACGAGAGGAGGTGGATGAGACCATCATCATTGTTTTCTTTAGGTATGTCAAGGACTATGTACGAATAAATTACTTTTGTAAGTATAATTATTTCTTATAATTGTAATTCTTGTTTACATGTGAAACTACTAGATTGCTGTACGATCATATGATGGAGCTGGACATTGTGTCTGTTGGGTTGTTATGTCCAGAGAGCAGAGCATACGTGGTAGAATTTTGAGATCGGCAGTATCTGGATAAAGCACTTGAGAACTATCAGTTGCGACCCTGGATACTTATGTCGTTGTATCTATCGACACCGTATGTCTTTTTAAATCATTTCTAATATGTATTTTAGTTTTTTATTTTAAGTTTGTGACTAACGCTTTTTTCAATTGTAGGCGACATTGGGTGTTAGTTGTAATATGTTTGTTTGAAAACAAAGTGTATTTTCTAAACTCCATCAAGTTAACTGGAGGTCATAAGAATATGAAGGTGAAGACTTTCGTCAATGAGTGAGTATTAAGAAATTTATTACTTATTAATAAAGTTGTTTATTTGTTATGAAATTAATTTTTTATTAATTTGTTTTTTTGCATTTATTAAAGGTCTTGGCGATTAGTTCGGGAACGACATATGCCTCAGCTTAAGGCTCGACTAGATTGGGTTGATGTTCCAGGAGTACCCCAGCAAGAAGGGAATGTTGATTGTGGTTATTACACAATGCGATATTGTTGGCTCATCGTCAATATCTGTGCGAAATGTTCAGTACCATTATTCGAGGTAAGTTTGTTTTAGTGTTTACGAAAGTAGTGAAGTGTAGGGTAATAATTATTGAACTTTATGTCGTATGTTGTTTGATTTTGCAGGTATTTCAGTCTACTTTGCCTTATACTAGAGCCGAGTAAGAGGAAATTAGAGGGTTTTGGGCCGGGGGTTTTCTCGATGAACTTGTGTAAGTTAGTAGAATACAATGTAGTTTTAGGATTTAGTTGTATTGTTAAAACTTTGAAGGGTCGTAGTAGTTTTACCCTTATATTGTTTAAGATATTCAAGTGGTTTAATTCATTTTGTGACATTTGATTTGGTTTTTGTGAAAACATTTGTATTAGTTACTTTTGTGTTGATGGGCTGAATTTTCTGCATTGTTGTATTCCATTATATCGTTAACAATCAAAATTAATCTTGAAAATTTAAAGCCTTTTTGAATCGGTTATTTTCAATAACCGATTCAAAAGCTAATCTTTTGCATCGGTTATTACTAAATAACCGATTCAAATGCCCCTACCCAGTAATGGCTCCATATCTGGGTAGGGGCTTTTGAATCGGTTATTTGTAATAACCGATTCAAAAGATTAGCTATTGAATCAGTTATAACAAATAACCGATTCAAAACCCCTACCCAGAAATGGCGCCATTTCTGGGTAGGGGCATTTGAATCGGTTATTTAGTAATAACCGATGCAAAAAGCCAACTTTCAGAACTGGCGGTAATTTTTTTAAAGGGTTTTTGCATCGGTTTTAGCAACCGATGCAAAACGTATCGCTGGCTTTTGCATCGGTTGGAAACCGATTTAAAAGGGTCCAAATAACCGATTTAAAAAGTCATTTTTGTACTAGTGTATCGTCATCACTGCCTCCTCGGCATCACTCCTTCAGAGTCTCATCCACCAGCTCAAGACCGAGTTTACCATGACTGACATGAGGGACCTACATTTCTTCCTTGGCATCAATGTTCATCGGACGACCACATGGCTCTTTCTTCATCAGACTAAGTTCATACATGACATACTTGAGCGGGCTGGAATGATTTCTTGTCGCCCTATCGCCACTCCGGTAGATGCAAAGGCAAAGCTGTCCTCCTCCACGGGCACATTACTCTCAGATCCCTCCATCTACAGATCCATCGTGGGTGCTCTACAGTATCTCACCTTCACTCGACCCAGCATCACATATGCGGTTCCGCAGCTCTGCCTTCATCTCCACGCACCTCGCGATGCCCACCTCACTGCCATGAAGCGTGTTCCTCGATATCTGAGCGGCACTGCTACTCATGGCATCCATCTGACACCGTCATCCACAGATTATCTCCAAGCCTACTCCGATGATGATTGGGTTGGTTGCCTAGACACCAGACGTTCCACTTCAGGCTACTGCGTGTTTTTAGGGGATAATCGCGTTTCTTGGTCATCCAAACGGCAGGCAACCACCTCGTGATCCAGTGCAGAAGCCGAATACAGGGTTGTAGCCAATGCTGTGGCGGATACTACTTGGGTGCGCAACCTCCTCCTTGAGCTGCAGCAACCCCTCCAACGTCCCACTCTTGTCTTCTGTGACAATGTCAGTGCCGTCTATCTCTCAACCAATCCCGTACAGCACCAGCACACCAAACATGTTGAGGTAGTTATCCACTTCATTCGTGACAAAGTGGCGCTTGGGCACATTCGAGTCCTGCATGTTCCTTCGTCCTCCCAGTATGCCGACATCTTCACCAAAGGACTCCCTTCACTTCTCTTTCTTGACTTTCGAGACAGCCTCGGCATCAGACCGCTTCCACATCCAACGTAGCCGGGAGCATGTTAAATATATTATTTATATATTTAATACTAGTGTATTATATTGTTACCATAACTGTATCACCTTCCTATTATGTCTCTCCTACCATAATTAGGATTGAGACTGTAACGCCCCAAAACATACCCTAGAATTATTATTAAATATAATTATTCGATTAAACAAATTTGTTTTGATTATTATTGGGCTTTGGGCTGATATGAAATATTTTTTTTATCCAATATCAAAATCTGGATAAGTCTAATTAAGATAAATCCAATATGTGGACTATTTGTGTGGTCTTGATTGGGAACCTGAGTACAGACCCAAATCAAGAATAAATAAATTAATTAATTATGATGTGAACTTTGTAATGATTTATTGAAATAAATCATGAGAATAATTGATATGGATTAAATGAGAGAACCTTTTATGAGAAAGGACAATTAAACCAATTTTGACTCTGTTAAAATCAAACACCCAAAAATATGATGTCAGAAAAAGTATTACAAATAATTATGAAAAATATATCGTTGGATAGAGCTCGACTGTCTGATCGCAACGGTGTAAACGGAATTCAATTCGGAGAAAGTTGTACCAAAAAGTGTACCCCGACTGGAACCAAAATTGGTCCCAATCAGGGACACTGTGCGAACGGCGCCTCCTTCACAACTACCGATCGCAGAATCACCCTTCACCATCATTTCTTCTTCTCTCCTTCTCATTATATAAGAGAAACCAACCCTTCTCATTTCTTCACCATTCCTCTTCATTCTTCTTCCTAAGTGTTCATGAAAGTGTGAGGAGTGTTGTGGTGCTGTCAATTTGGTGTGAGGTCGCCGGAGTTGAGAGCTTTTGTCGCCGGAAGTTTCGCCGGAAAATTTCCAAAACCTCCATTAAGCTTCGAGGTAAGCCCCTAGATATATCTAATGACTAGAATATTCATATAGGTCGTTTCTACGTTCATAAATGGTCATTTGGTTGAGTTTTGTGTTTGACATACTTGAAGAACTAAGAATCATAAACCATGAAATTGATGTTAAAATTATGAATTAATGATGCTAAAATGATCCATGAACCTTGGAGAACATTTTTATATACTTTAATTGAAGTTTGGTGAGTAAAAGTGACATTTCCGCAAATTCGCTCGAGGTAGAAGACGATGGATAATCGATTATCAACTTGAAAATCGATTATTCATCGTTCTGCAGATTTTTGTAACAAAGCTGAGCAACAGTCGATTATCAGGATGTGATAATCGACTATCAGCCCTCTCTGAAGTTTGATAATCGATTATCAGAGGCTGATAATCGATTATCAGCCCATTCTGAACACTGTCTCCCTACACTATTGAAGAAAATGAAGCTAATAACTAATAATTGAATTTCCTATCATATGTTAATCAATTCTTATTTAGAAAACATGATTTTTGTTATGGAATCCTATATTTTGATACCAAACCATTATGATTAATAAAAGGGTGATTTTTTGGAATAAAGATGGTGTTTTAACAACTAAAAGGGATCTTATGTGATGCATGACGGTAAGCTAGGGTGTTAACACTCGATGCTAGGCCGCTGATTGTTATTAGATTGTTCATTTGATGAATATTATGGATTATTAAATGATTGTTGAACTAAGAATATGAATTAATGAATAATGTTGTTAAGGATATCTAGAAGAACTCTAAAGATATACCAACTTGTATAATGATGATGATTTATTAAGGATATCTAGAAGAACTCTAAGATATACCTCCTTGACCAATTCATATTTCGGGGTTAAAACGTACGTACGGGATCCAGACCGGATATCACCCACCCGACAAATCATTGTTCGGTTGGTACATAATCCACATGACTCATAGGGTGGATTATCGATTCTTGTGTTCTGCATTAAACTATTTATAGTTTAAGGGCCTGGTTAGAAATATTGCCTTAGACTAGGAATAGCTAAGAGCTTGTTATAAAATGATTTGGCCTTAGATTAAGAATAATTTAAGAGCATGGTTAAGATATTGAATACCAAATGACTTGGAATAAAATATTGAGAATATCGTGAATGTTTGAATCATATATTGTGTGCATGATATCAAATGGTTGATTATGAATTGAGATTCAATTTATTTGGATGTTCGATGCTTTAGATATGCTTACTCAGCTTCATCGCTGAGCGTGTAGTATGTTTTATTTGCTACACGCAGGTAGACAGAATGAGTGAATGGCATGTTCTTGGCAGCGGAAGGGGCGAGACAGTCGTTGTGGATTTATTGAGAAAATAAATGATTCTGTTATTATGAACCATGTTTAAAAATCGCTTCCGCATTAAACACTCCGTATTTACTACAATTATGTTTGGAATTTCATTTATGATGAATAAAGTTATTTGAAATGTTTTAAATTATACGATTACCAAGTTAATACTTTAGTTCGGAAGGGGTTGTAAACCTGGACGGATTAGGCTGTTACAGAGACTCCTAGTATATATTCACATGCAATCACCACAATTCAATCAATGAAAATATTCTTTCTACACGTTTTAAAATTTTACACTAAAAAAAGAAAATCTTTGTAAACCAAGTGCCAAATGCTTCTTGTTAATAATTCTAGATATCCTTTGGACTTCCTTAAAAAAACGAAGAAGATACCCTTTGAAATATTCCCACCGTTCCCACAAAATTTTTATGGTTTGCGTTCATAGAGTTCAAAAAAAGTATTGAAACATTAAATTTGTATAGTTATAATTTGTGTAGAAGAAAGTGAACTCATTTGAATTATACATTCCTTCTCTTGAGATCGAGAAGATAATGGAAGTATGAAATTTGACGAAAAGCGAATGTGTGAAAATATTTTGGAACATCGGATTATGTTCTTAGGATATAACTAATCATTCATAATTTTTAGAAGCATGTACCATTCATAATTTGTAAAGTTTTCTCTTACTTACATAAGCAAACCAACACCTGCATATTAGTGAGCTAGACCTGGTTGATAGGGTACTTACCATTATTGTTAGATTGTTTGCTCAAAGTAAGCCTGATTGCTTACCTAGTCAATATTAGGGGTGAGCAAGTAACGAACCGATACAGAAATTTTCCGAAAAAACCGAGAATACCGAACCGAAAAAGTACCGAGAAGGAACCGAACCGTACCAAACCGAATGGTCGGTAAGGTATTTGGGAACGGTACGAGGTGACGTCCCATACTGAAAATCCCGAACCGAACATATATACTAAAATATTATAAAAAATAATACCCCGGAGTAATATTTTTATATTCGTTCACTAAATAATAATTTTAAAAAAAGAAAAATCGATTCAAGTTCTATTACGCATAAATTATACTTTTATTTGAGTTTTAGTTTATGTGTATGAACATAAAAGTATTCACAATGATTCGAAATAGTCCTTTGTTGTCGTTCATATTTTTAGTTTGTGAAATATAAACTAAGTTTTGATACACATCTCTTGCATTTAAATATTCATTTTTTTTAATTTTTCATGTTTTTTTATTTAAATTCACTTTTAATTTTCAAAAATAAAGGGGTGTTGTTAAATTTTAATGTGAAAGTAGGTATGTATATTTATCCCGATTTGTACCGAAACCGATACCGAACCATCCTGAACCATACCGAACCGATATTTCGGGATCGGGATCGGTACGGAGTAAAATCCCATACCGAACCGAAATATTTGGTACGGTATCGGTACGAGCTAAATACCGTACCATACCGTACCATGCTCACCCCTAGTCAATATTTCCATTTGGAACCAACACATTGCTTTAGAAATTAGAACTATAAAAAAAGTGGAAACCATCATAGAAATATCAAAATTCAAATTGTATATCTCTGAGATATTGGTAAACTGATTCTTTTTAATCAAAAATATTTACAACATCATTTCCGCCACAGTTGGATCTTGAATGCACCGAAGATGACCATTGATTGCTGCCTTGTAAAGACCCTTCGGTCTATACGAGAATACTACGTAAATCTACCATGTCCACTCGAGAAACCCACACTCTTAAACACAATCACACACGGGATACCCATTCCACACCATGACTCATTGCTCATATCATTTGCCTAACTTTTTGCAAATGCAGATCATTGTTTTTGAATATAAATCACAAATCCAATCAAAATTAGTACATTTTTATTTCACTTACATCCCAGCCATAATGATTATGATAACCCACAAAGTAAGTCCATCGATAAATGCCCTTGGCGCCTCATGTAGTTTGAGAAATAGGCATTAATATTGTTGGGAAAATTAATGATAACTTGGATGAATCGAGAGTTGTGTAAGCACTTTCAGATTGAATATTTTGGTTGTTCACTCCAAAATTCAATCGGATAAAACTCGAAAGTATCAAGAACAAAATATGAGAAGATGCCCATCGCGTCTCTTTCCCAAGTTACGCGATCCTTCGCGCGGAAGTTCTCCAAAAAACGGTGCTATCCAATCGAAGGTTTTCTTTTAAAGAAAATCCGAAAATTAAAATTCTAGATGATTTTTTAACGTAGAATAAACTATTTTAAAACCAAAATAAGGAGTACCCAATAATAAATTTGTGTCCACGACCCTCAACTTTATTACAAGATGCTCTCATTTCAAAAAGATCTAAAGGAAGAAGAAGACGGTCCCACACGATCCGATCCTTCACTTTATACAGTCCCACATAATTGCCCCCACCTTTCCCCATTTTTTTCCCACCAATAATAAAACAAAATCAGTACGTGTAGGAAAATTCGTCCGTTTCAGCGATTGTGAAACGCTTTGCTCATTCATGATTCCATAAACATAAACGGACCTCAACCTCCTCCTCCTCCTCTTGTTCTTCTTCACACTCAAACTCAGTCAATCAGAATTCGATTCCTCTGGCGTTCAATCCTCTCCGAGCTATTTCCGATCTCTGTAAGTCGTCTCCCTCTCTCACTCGTTTCGTGATCTAAACAGGGCGAGTGTAGCTGGAAGCCGTAGCGTTTGATATGACCTTATCTATTGAAATCTAATCGATTTCCTATCGACCGTCAATGTTACGATATATTGTTTTTATTGAATTTGAGGACTGGTGTTTTCGTGCTTCATCTGGCCGGATGCTTTGAGTGTGACACCGTGCTTCTGCGATGATTCGAAATATGAATTAGTTTTCATCGCTTCTTGTAGTACATGTGATGAGTGAACAGAACTTTAGGGCTATAGAAGAGGAGTTAACAATAAGGTGAGGTATGTGGTTGCAACTGGCGAGATGAGTTCATGAGCAGCTTTGATGTTTGACTGAAATTTTGGGGCGGATGGTGGATAATCATGCCAAGCATTAGAGTTCCAGCTACCAAGAGAACTACAACTTTAACGGTTCGGTGTTAGGTTTTCTAATTTTCGCATCCCGTTTGATCTTATACATTACTTGAATTCTTGTTTTTCTCATTATGTGGATGTAGGTGGCTGTAAAGTGCCGACCATCTACTGAAGGAGAAAGCACTCATTGTATAATTAGAATCCTCAATGAGAAAGTGCATCTACCTTCAATTTTTCGTTAACTTTTCCCAAAAAGTTCATGTTTATTTTTTTTGGCACGCATTGGGCAATTGTTTTTGGCAATGCTAATTGCAGGAGGTGCTTGTTTTGGATCCTGACCTATCAAAGGATTACCTGGAACGCTTACGGAATAATACCATAGAGAGAAGATACTCTTATGATTATGCATTTGGACCTAACTTCAACAATGTGGTATGCTAAAACAGTTCACTAACTGTGTGAGGTTTGCTTTGTCATGTAAATATTGCTCAACAGCATCAAATTGAAGATCCAATATCATTGGTCTCTTCACCTCACTGTCATGTGCTCCTTAATTGCGATAATAAATAAATATTTATCTCTCATTTCCAATGTTGCAAGGATGTGCTATGACGAAAGGCTAGCATCTAGGTAGTCTATGTGGTTCCTATGTATTTTTTTCAAAATGAAATTTGACAAAATAATTCAAGTCCTAATAAATATGTGTATACCTCTAAATGGCTAAATTAACCAATAATATTTTTAAAATGTTTGCATGTTTTGTGAAATGAAAATCTATCGATTTTACATAACATAATCAACCAAAACATACCGCATACATCTAGCAATCGTTCTTTACATTCTTCAATTAACAGATGACAGAACTACACAAATAATGATGGCCGACTAGCACCTAGGTGGCCACCTAGCCTGTTTTAACAACATTACTCATTTTTACTGTTTTTACATGAGTTAAGACATTCTTATGCATAAATTAACAGCTTGCAGCTTAACTTTTATGTCAAACCCCAGTCTTTTTGTAGAGGATGAAAAGAATGTTGTGTGGCATAAAGTTATAAAGTCTGGTGTGTGTGCTTGTGCCTGCTCGTTGATACCAGCAGCCAGTAGTGGTTATTATTGTAGTTAATAATTTTTAATCAAAATTCCAGTTTCTGTGTCTCTTTTCCTTATCCATAAAAGGGTTGCCTAGTCGATAGGAGGATCAGTTTCTTATTCATAGTTGATTGACTTCACTGCTCCATTTTCAGGATGTGTACAAGAAAAGTATCCAATCTACAATAGCTGGAGTTATTCAAGGGCTCAATGCAACTGTGTTTGCTTATGGAGCTACGGGAAGGCATGTCATACATTTTAAGCATCTCATTTTATCCCATTCCCCATCTGAGATGACCAGCATGTATCTGAGATGCTGGTGTTAACTTGTGATTCTTATTTGACTTGTTTTGTGTTTACATATTTCAACTATATGCTTATGAGTATTGTTTTCCTCACAGTGGTAAAACATATACAATGGTTGGGAATAAAGGTGATCCCGGACTTATGGTTCTGAGAGTCTTAACACAATTTTCGATCTTATTAACAAGGATAACAGCTCTGACAAATTCGATGTAACTTGCTCGTACCTAGAAGTGTACAATGAGGTGAGAAGCTTATATATCAATGATGCATGCATGTTATGTAGTTGTAACTAAAATGTATGAAGCCAGTCTTTGGTGGGGGCAGGTTATTTATGATTTACTTGAGAAATCATCAAGTCACTTAGAGCTTAGAGAGAATCCAGGGCAAGGAATAGTGGTTGCTAGTCTAAGATGCATTAAGGTTTGCTATCCTTCTGGCACCTTCAATATTTGCCAATCTCTTGCACATATTTGTTTGAACTTTGAAGTGATTCCATACGACAGCTTTGTAAAGCATAATTGGTCTCAATGGTCTGTGTGGTTCTTGAGGGTCTTTTCTAAGGTTTATGTGCTATCGTCTAAGCACTATATTGTTTCAACAGTGGTATTCCCTAGGCATCTTTTTCTCAAAACTAGGTTTTTTTCTTTGTATTACTGGTTTGTTGCATTTGCAACTTTCCTAAATTTTACTTGTGTAAGAAAGGTTGGAAAAATTAGGTTTATGTTGAGTACTTTTATCCAAAATTTTCTTGTGAGCTTCATCATTTTTAAAATATTGGGTATCCTTGCTAGGTCAAGTAGTTTTAAGCCATCTCTGCACTGCATTGTTTTCATCATTATCAGCATTTTAATAGTGGAAATGTTTTACGTCGGATGCCCTTCATAAAAAGGAATAATGAGATGAATCATATAGTATTTTCACATGGATAATATTATACGACGGTGATAAGATGAGATATCTGTTATTGTCATGTTCTATTCCATTACAAGGTGGATGTTGTAAAACCAATGTGCAAACCATGGAATAAGACCTCTGTTATAGCATGCAATATTTAAATTGTAATACTTTGCACAATGAAATTAAGCTTCCCTTGCTTCTTACTCTAATACTTTCTATGAAATTTATGGTAGTAAACAAAGCAATGCATGCATCAATGGTCTAACATATATAAATTCTTTGTTTTTTAAAGGGATAAAGTTGCTTACATCTTGACTTTAGACCCCTAAAGAGTTGGGATTGTACTGGGTTTCTTGTTGTTGGTGATGCTATACCCCCCTCCTTAGGTTCTTGAAGTGAAACTTTTTAAATTTGATATCAATAATACCTCGTTTCCATAAGTGGACTATATTTATGCTTTGCTGAATTAACTTTTAGCATCTTTGTATGCCCTTATTAATTTTGTTGCTTTATCTAGGTGAAGTCTCCTGATAAAATTCTTGAGCTTTTAAATTTGGGGAACAGTAGGCGAAAAACTGATACTACTGAAGCCAATGAAACTTCTTCACGGTGAGTAGAATAACTATTATTTGCTTTTTGCATTTGAGGTAAAGAAGTGTCACCTCTAGGGGTATTTAGGCAGATGCTTAAAATAGATAAAGTGAATATATTTTCTAATCATAACCATGGAGAATTATAAGTTATTTATAGGACTTGAGTTTTCTTCTAAGTCTTTTGAGTAGAGACAAGGTTTGCGTACCCACATCCTCCCCTTTGTGGGACCCAACAAGGTTTTGTTGTTGTTGTGTGAGTTTTCTTCTAAGTCTTAGTCTCCTTCCTCCAAGATGACATATAAGGATGTCATACCTCTAGATAACAGCTATACGACTATTTTTTCTTACATATTAGCAACCGCACTCCACATTATTTTATCCCCCCCCCCCCAAAGCTGGAGCATACAAATCATATGTTCTAATCTTGTTACAATTTTTGTTTTCTCTAGGACCTCAAAGGTATAATGTTGAGTTCTCCTGTGTAGCTCCCCACATTAATCCTTCGTTTGGACAGTTTTATACGGAGTAGTAAAAATCACACTCCAGACAAGTTTTGCATGATTTTCCAAAAATAGAGACACTGAAGGCCGTTAGAGTAGTTGAATGGAGTTGGAATAACCTAGAAAAAGACTCTTAGGAAACAGAACTTGGAGGCAGCTCAAGGCAGAAATGTGGGGTAGTGGTTGCAGAGCGTAGAGCGTGGAACCATGGGAACGTACTAAAATGGTGTTGGTCGGTTAGCTGAAGGGAGATGATAACTCCTGTGGTAGCAGCGAAGTTAGGAAGGGTTAGGATTTGTGTTAATCGCAAAAACATGTGAAATTGATTTATTTGTCTGGAACAATGCGTGAGTGTATGTGAAGGGTAGCAAGTGGTGGGTTTCCTGGCCTTGTCATTCATGATGCGGGGGGAGGGGTGGTGGTGCTCAGATTGGATAAAACACTGCCACAATATTGTGATCGTCGCAAACACTACCACAATAGCCCTAATAGTTATTTCACTAAATGCAAGGGTCAATCCAGTAGCAATGCTAATCTTACAAGCTATGAGACCAGATCAGTTAACAATACTACAGAAAGATTTGAACCTATAATTATTGTATCTGCAGCTAAAAAGATAGAAAGGAGTGCTCAGAGTTCAGGCTATCTCTGTGATCAGCCTTCAGAAAAGGAGTTTCTAATTAATGACATGGACTTTGAAATATTGGAAGGGCAAAAAATGCTCAAAGCAAGGGGAGGAGCTACTCAGTTATGTAGAAAACCAGCCATGCTGCCAATAGAAACAAAGGAGCAAGTTTGGGCTCCTAGTGATTGGCAATGCTTAGTTGTATCTACTTGGAACACTCATTTCAGGGTTACTGAATTACTAAAGCAGTATGAAGGTTTGTTCAAACGACACACTTGTTTACCTAATTTCAGAATTCCATTGAAGCAAGATACTTTTCCAAGCAAAATGCAATCCAAGACTAATCAAGAGCTAAGGTGGGACCAATTGCTATCAAAAGTTAAGGTGTCTAGATTTCCTATAAGCTACAAAGTGAGGAATGAAAATCAAGTTTGGCAGCCTCCGTGGAACTTGGAATCTAGCAAACAAACCACACATTGCATATTAGCTCTAAGGAAGGAGTGTGTGGGTCACTTTGTGGCCTAGTTTCAGGCCTACTGATTGTATTGGAAAAGGGAATGATCAAGCAAGGTACTAAGCTTCTGTGCATTACGTCGTCAAGTAGGATGGCCAAGTGTGGAAATTGCTTCATGGACATATTCTAAAGAGATGGAGCAAAGGTTTCCTGAATCTATTTTGGGAACCAGTATTAGTATAAATGCAATACTATTGTTGACTTGTTTGGTATTTGTTGTAGTTGGTACTGGAGAGGGTGTTTTTCTTTGAGGTTAGGGTGTTTTCTTTCAAGGGGGAAGGAATGTTGCAGTGCAACTAATTCCAAGCTTAGCTGGAAGTTTGTTATAGATTTAGTTAGACATTTTAGCCTTTAAATACCCCTTTTTACTTGCTCTTATTCAATATACAACAGCAACAACATTACCCTAGTGCCTCAACGGTTCCCGCCCATTGCGGGGGAAGGGAGGGTCCGGTGTACGCAGGACCCCTATGTTTAAAACATAGAGCGGATGTTTCCAGATGACGCATGATGAGCGTCGAAAGTTGCCTTGACCCACAGCTACTTCACAATTGCAAGAAGCGTAGACAGTTTAGAGAGCCAATTTGCTTTATTCCATTTTTTTCTTATTCAATATAATGAAATAATAATCTGATTTCCAGTTTCTCTCCTCTTCTCTCCATCTCTCGGTTCACCTCTCTCTTTCATCTCAGTTCTGTTACAAAGTTGAACATCACCATAGCTTCATCCTCGAGGATCTCCTTCTCCATTCTTTAGTATCCTCTTGTATTGAATGCTATCAAAACGCTACGATTCAGACCCAAAAATACTTGGCTCTGGTACCATATGAAATAAATGGAGAATATATTTTCTAATCATAACTAAGGAGAATTACATGTTCTTTGTAGGGCATAAGTCAGTCTTCTTCTAAGAGTTCCAAGTCTTTCTAATGACATCTGATGACATAACAACTTTACATTTATATTTTACATCCTAACGCCGAAACCCCACATTATTTCACTGGATGCATAGCATATTCTTCCAGAACCCTGGAAACATGACTGGTAAAAAGCTAAATTGTAGCAACAGTGTAGTGACCAATGTAGTGCACCCAGAGAATTACATCAATAAAATTTAACTTAAGGACTTCATTATATTTGCTTTGATCTTCTACTTCTTCAACATCTGTATGCTGTTGACAGCTCACATGCAGTACTGGAGATACAAGTGACGAGAAAGCTATGTGCTAAATATCCCAATCAGGTTATTAAAGGAAAACTTGCACTTGTTGATCTTGCTGGAAGGTTTGCTTTTATTTTCCATCCAATAACCCTTTTCCTTATTGATTTTCTGTTTGTCTATGGCCCAATTTGATATGAAACCATGGTGCAGTGAAAGAGCATCGGAAACCAAAAGTGGGGGCCAAAAGTTAAGAGATGGAGCTAACATTAATAGATCATTACTTGCTTTGGCAAACTGCATAAATGCTCTTGAGAAACAACAGAAGAAGGGTCTAGCTTATGTTCCTTACCGCAATAGGTATCTATATATTCTTCTTACAGTAGAATGAAGTTATGATGAATTTGAGTAATTAATATTATCTCCTTATATTTCTTCAGCAAACAGACACGTATTCTTAAAGATGGCCTGAGTGGTAATTCACAGACAATAATGATCGCAACTATATCTCCAGTCGATAATCAGTATCACCATACTGTCAATACGTTGAAGTATGCTCACCGAGCAAAGGAAATTAAAACTCATATCCAGGTGTGACTGTGGGAGTCCAACCTATAGATTTCTATGCACTTCTATTAGAACATTTGATAAATGAGCCGCGTGCTGCAGTAATTGTCTTTTTGGTAAATTTGCTAAACATTTTTAGATCTCTTGCTGCTACAATATTGTGCAAGAGGGTGTTGATTTGATTATTGTAGTACTTGCCATAATGTGTAGTAGATGTATTTAATATTGATTATTTGATCTGCCTATAAGATACTTGAAGATTGTATAGTTGGAATCAATCATAAAAATATCCCTATTTATTTAATGTCCACTCTTATTCTTGTTTTTAAAAGATAAATAAAACTCCTAATCTTTGTTATTCAAATTTCTTCGACGTTAATATTTTTTTATCATCTTATAGAATTCTAAGTTTCATTCTTAGTATTGAATAATGTTTCCACGTTATAGGTTAATCATATTTACTCGAGGTCTTTCATCGGCTATAATCAATGTGATTTTTTTAATAGTTGGATTCAAGTTTCTTTCGCGTTCATAAACATTACTGTATTCATTTCAGGAAAATGTTGGCACACTTAACACCAATGTTTCAGACTACCAAAGAATGATTGATAGTCTTCAAGTAAGCTCTTTGTCTATTTTAAGAGTATGTTTTTTACATTAAAATGTGATTCGGTAAGAGATAATTTCCTTCTAGATTGAAGTTGGACAATTGAGGAAGGAACTACCTGAGAAGGAATCTCAACTAAGTGCCATGCCTAGTGAAAAAGATGTGGACCATGAACTTTCTTGGTTGGAGACATTGAGCTTAGAAACAAGTGAAAATGTTCAGGAGAGGATAAATTTACAGAAGGCTTTATTTGAAATTGAAGAAACTAATACCCAAAACCGCACCGAACTGCAGATTCTTGATGAAGCAATTGCAAAACAACAGGTTTGCAATTATGCATTTGATTTATGTTGCTCATCACCTAGATCAATTCCTCATTTAACTAATAATGTTCTTTTATCTTGCCTGTTATACTATCTTAATGCACAATTTTTTGTGCCTAGAAGTTTTTATAACATTTTATTTTCATCTCTTAGACTATTGAAAACAGAGGAGTGGTTGTGCAAAAACTGAGAGCAAGGCGTCAAGTCATTCTTGACAACATCCGTGACAATGATGAACTTGGTGCAAAATGGCAGACGTTTGGTTTTGTTTCCCTGGCTAGTGCTGCCTGATCTTACTATTTTAGCGAACCACTTTCTATAAGTCAAACATCTTGCAGGAAATCAAAGCAAATGAGAATCAAAGGTATGAGCTACAGGCTTTGATAGAGGAAGCCATAGGCAACAACGGGAACAAAACGTACTTGCGAATTCTCAATCAAGACAGAATTCTGGTAAAATTACTGTTCTGATGTTTTACTTTGATAGAGATTAAGGGCAGCATATAAACATATAACTTATTCATAATGGTTATATGCACTCATACCCCCATTGTAAAATTGATATTGTAAAATCAAGATGCAAATGCAGATTCCCCCTTTAGAAGGTTGAATCAAGACGGGCATCCGACTTAGAACATTGTCACTATCCTTTTTGTGCATGGATTTATAGGGTTTGCTAATTTTGGACAATTATTTACATTACAATAATGACAGTGGCATTGATGATGATGCTTGCACTCATAGTTTTACTGTCCTTTCTAGGCTAAAAGAAAACCATGCATGAAAATGCATTGAATTTTTATGCATTTTCCCCATCATTTTCTTCAATTTTGATGTGTGGTCAACCAGTCATTAATTTACAAAAAAATGCAGGGGATGTCGAACACTGAGCTTCAGCTTGAAATAGCAATGAGAGATCAAGTCATTTATAATCAAAGGGCAGCACATAAGAACCCATGGAATTCACTTCTGAGCTTAGGAATAGATGAAAAACAGTTAGTGGAGCTTGCTACTAAAGGAGGAATAACACTTAAAGACTGTGCAATGACACCGCCGTTTAAACAGACCGATTGGGTACAATCCCCTGATATGGGATGTGGAAGATGTAATTTAGCTTCTCCATCCATTTATCGGCAGTTCACCAACTCATCAGGTTACATTCCTCGAGACCATTACTTTTATGATGTTTTTCAAATTTACGATTGGAAACCCTCTAATACGTTTCAGGACCATTTTCATAAGTATAAAGTGTCTCAGGTTAAATTTCGTATATAAAGAAGCATTTCACTTTGTGTTTTCCTTCCATGGAAATCCATTTGTACGAATTGAGTTGGAAACAAAGAACTCGTATTACCATAATTATCAATTAAAAAATATATTTCAAAATTCATAATAAAAAACATGCCCTATATATTAATTCAGATGTAGGATTTGGGAAAGGTGAATGTACACAGACTCTACCTCTACCTCAAGGTGTATATAGGTTGCTTCTATGAAAAACGCTACAAAAAGACAGCACAAAAGGGTGCGGAAGAAAAGAATAGAATTGTATGTATATATGTATGCATAAATACCCCCTTTATTATTTTCAATATTTACATGATTGCCCCATGTGTTGTGTCATATGCTATTGAAGAACAACTGTTTTGCCATATGATCGTAGCACGTTTTCGTGCAGCCTAAGTCTCATGCTTGACCATTTACCATATAGAATCTAAAACACCCTTACATGTATTGGAGAAATGTCCATAGTTCATAACATTATGTCATTATTATCATTTTTTTACTCAGAGAAAATACTGAACTAGGACTAAAACATGCTCCATATACCAAAATGGCACCTTCAATGTCTTCATACCAAAACAGGACTTAGAATGCCAAAAAAAGCACTGAGAAATGTCAAATTGTGGGCATTTCACACTGCCAACATTCCTACTTAGGGGATAAAAGCATATGTCTTATTTTGGTATAAGTTTCATATTTTAGTCATATTTAAGTAGATTTCTTTTACTCCTTTTTGGTTTATACAGGGCCTAGTAGTGGTGAAGATTGCAATCGTAGTTGTACCGTGCTGAGTTCCCAACATGGCTTCCCTAACAAACAATCTTCAGGTGTTCTGCACTACACTCATGGAAACAAGAGGCCAATTTCGTGTATGAAGTGAGAGTTGTATGTATGTCTAATGAATCATTTGATCAACCATTAAGCAACAACATCAGATGCCTAATATTAGGTATGATTGAACATTTGAACCCTCGTGTTATTTACTTAATTTGATTGTCCACTTTCCAAAAGTCATAGTCGAGCAATGATCGAAAAACAGGAAATGACTCTAAAATTAATTTGTTTTTCACTAATGACAACCATGCTAATATGCTCATTTTCGTAATTTCCAAAAACTTGTTTACCAAATGTGGTAAATGAGTATTTAATTTTGAATGCTCTGAAATGAAAAAAATGAGTAATTATTTTATTCTCTCTAAAAAGAGTCATTCTTGTACAAGATGCGATTTTTTCCACTTGTTTATTTTAACAGCATTTGGAGTGCTTTTCAAGAATTACAATCATAAAAGTACAGTTCAATAGATTCACTTGTGACAGTTAGGGCTGATGTCTTGTGTTTCTACTTTTTTGCATGCAGGAAAGAGACATCGGTACAATGCTTATTATGCTGTGTAGCTCTGAACTCTGTGAGAATTATGCTGTTTGCATATTTGTAAAGAAAGAGGGGCTAAACTATTCTTAGGGCATGTTTGGTACACGGAATTGGTGGAATTGGAATTGGATTAAGAGTTGAAATTCTATGGAATTGAATTGGATGGAATTCAATTACCCAATTCCAATTCAATTTTGGCAATACCAGTTCCCGATCCATATATTTTTGTGCTACCAAACAGTAGGTATTAAAATTGTTGTCTCCAATTCCAATTTGATAGTTTGAATTTCATGTATCAAATAGAGTCTTAGAGAATTTGTGATATGTGAAATACGTATAGATAATGCAAATCAGATTTGCAGCTGTACAGGTAAATGATACAATATGGAATCTAGAGTTTATAGGCAGCCTACATAATATGCATCCTAGCCAACATGGTCTAATTGGGTATGAAAAATTCATATATTCTCTTCTCTTTTTTCACGGTGTTTTTCTTTCTATTCTGGGATACATCTTCTAATTGTAGCACTAGACTTTGGGGAGGGAACACCGGAGGGGTTCTTGACTTCTTGCTACCATTGATTTAGGAACGTTTAAGGCATTTTTGGTGAACGAATATGATATGAGATTTGATATTTCTCAACTCTAAAATGATTTTGTGGGAGATGTCAACCTAACGTTCTTAAGAACGTTCTTTGTGCATAAGTCATTTCCGATGTGTAATGAAAACCTGATGACCTCCTATTACGTGACATTCTTTAATTCGATGTTCAAATAACCAAGCATACATAAGTACATAACATAACATTATTCTAGATGTTTTCAACATTTTTGAATTCCTTTTTCTCTTTTTCTTCTTTAGAAGAATATGTGAATATTCCTCTGGCTTGGTGCTTATTAGTTTATTGCTTATGATCAGTTTTCAAATTTATAAGTTATTTATAAGCCAATTATTTTTTCATAGAGATAAAATGACTTAAATGACAGAAGAATTATTTGAGAACATTAATAAATGATGAAAAATAGTTTTATAAATAATTTGATCAAAACAGAAAAATGAAAAAATTGACATAAAAATAAGCAAGTAAGACCTAATTAATTTTTATGAGTTATAAAGAGTTTATAAGTTAGCTTATAAGTATGCACAAAAATGTCATCAACTAATTTATAAATTAAAAATTATTTATTAGTAATTTTGACCAATTTACTTTTAGACACAAAAATGCCACTATATGAGATTATTCAAGATGACGGTGACTTTTAATGTTAACGTTTTCAACATGAATCTATATCATTAAAATTTGAGTAATTTCATAAAAGGTCTCCAGTTATATGTCATTTTACATATTAATCCCTACATATTAAATATTACTCCCTCCGTCCATGTATGATCTTCCCATTATGCGTTACGAAGCTTGACCGACTTTATTTTCAATTCAATTTAATTGATTATAGGAGTAAAATTTTAAAATAAAATTTATATAGTAATAAACTACATGAAAAGTTCTAGAAAACTAGAGGTGACAAGAATATATTATTTTATGAAATGACTAGTAAAATTGAGTAAACAAAATGAGTAAAGTTTGACCCTGTGAATAGTGATTGAGAAGATCTATGGTGGACAGAGGGAATATTAATTTAGTCCCCAATTATTATATCATTTTTCCATTCGTCAACATTTTTGTTAACAACATGGATAAAATTGTATATGCATACATTTCTCTCTCCTCAATAACACATATCTAAAAACTTTTATGGAATTTAATCTTAAAATTTTTTTTATCCAAACAACAAGAGCTCCTTATTATTCTCGAAGTTCGTTCGTCTAGGAATGAATGACTTCCTACTTCCTAGTCCGTAGTTCGCGCGAGATGAAAAACAACGAAGAACGGTCCAAATCAGAGGGAGAGAACTGATAAGTGGAAGCCAGGAGAGTCAATCACCACAGCTTCTCGGATAGCTCTTCCCGCCGGAATGGCATCGAACGCCGATTCTGCGGAGCCATTCAAGCCCTATAAGCTCAAGCAAACCCTAATCGGCCACAAATGCGCCATCTCCAGCGTCAAATTCTCCGACAACGGCCGCTTTCTCGGCACCTCCTCCGCCGATAAGACTGCGCGCGTCTGGTCCGTCTCCGACGGCGCTCTCGTCCACGAGTTACAGGGCCACGACCAGGGCATCTCCGACGTCGCCTTCTCCTCTGACGGTCGGTACCTGGCCACCGCCTCCGACGACAAGACCCTCCGTCTCTGGGATGTCGCCACCGGCTCCGTTGTCAAAACCCTAACGGGTCATACCAATTACGTATTCTGCGTCAACTACAACCCCCAGTCAAACATGCTCGTCTCGGGCTCTTACGACGAGACCGTGAGGATTTGGGATGTCAAGAGTGGGAAGTGCCTCAAGGTGCTGCCGGCTCACTCGGATCCGGTAACTGCAGTGCATTTCAGTCAGGATGGGAAATTGATTGTATCGAGCAGCTACGATGGGTTGTGTAGGATTTGGGATGCTTCAACTGGGCATTGTTTAAAGACATTGATTGATGATGAGAACCCGCCTGTCAGTTTCGTCAAGTTCTCACCAAATGGAAAATTTATTCTGGTTGGAACTTTGGATAATACATTGGTAAGTCCTTTCTTCTCTTTCCGTTTCACTTTTTTTCTTTTCATGGATAATAACTTCATCTTTCTCCTATTATTGCAGAATGATTATTAATTTTTGCATACTCGTGTGGGTGGGAGAGGGTAGTAGTAAGACGTAGTGTTGCGAAACATAGCATTGTTTATTTAATCTTTCCTAGTAACATTTGCTCATATCATCGGCCTCTCAATTTTTCATGTTAATTTATGTAGATCATACTGTGAATTTTTATCTGGGTTAAATTTTAATCAAAATTTATGCATGTGATTCAACTAAAAATCAAAATAAACTCTTCTAACTTTTCTAAGTTACTTTGCTTAGGTTTCATTATACAAAATTCTCTAACTTGTAGCTTGTGGCATATGCCACTTAAGATATGGGCATATGGCTACTGTCAGAGGATTTTTTTTTCTCATTTAGTCTTTGGTCTACAATTCCCCACTAGTGTTATAGTGCAAATGTGCAATGATTAATATTTTAACCTTTTTATTTCAAGAAATTATTTAGCTATGTTATGACTTATGAGATATTTTGATTTATCTTAGTGATACATGTGTGTGGAATACTGTTAAACCTAGTACCCAACCATTAATGTAATAGAATACAAGATTCATTTGAGACTCGGGAGTCGGGATATCAGAAAATTTTCCTTTGGGTCATTTTGGAATGAGGCTTTCAAAGGGTTTTGGAGGGGGAGACTTTGGAGTGCTTAGGTTATAGTATCATTTTATAAACAGAATTTCTCCAAAAACTTTGGAGTTTGGAGTGCTTAGTGAAGACCATCAATTGTGTTATTCTTTCAGGTTTTATTAAAATATCAAATAGATGTATCAAGATATGGACTTAGCCCACCAAAACCCTTCATCCAAACTAATCTCTATGAGGCTCTTAAGTGATGATGTGCAGAGCTGGTAAGCTTTTAATATAGGGAACACAATTTACTCTAGAACATCTTCCCTGGCATGTGACTGGGCGATACTAAATGGGGGTAAAACTATGGGCTTAAGTAGTAAGCTAAAAGAGAGAAAATTGAGGCTTTCAAAGGGTTTTGGAAGGGGGAAACTTTGGAGTGCTTAGGTTATAGTATCACTTTATAAACATAATTTCCTTGAAGTCTTTTGAGTGCTTAGTTTAGACCATCAATTGTGTTATTCTTTTAGTTTTTATAAAAATCTTAAATATATGTATCAAGATATACATTTTGCCCATCAAAACCCTTCATCCAAACTAACCATTTATGAGTCTCTTAAGTGATGATGTGCAGAGCTGGTAAGTTTGTAATCTAGGGAAGACAATACTTAGGAACTTCCTTGGCATGATACTAAATCGGGGTAAAACTATGGGATTAGGCAGTAAACTAAAAGAGAAAATCATTAGATCAAGTTGAGCTTTTTTCTTTGCTGACAAGGTTTTAGTTGTTTTTGTCATGTCTGACTGTCAGAGCTCTATTTCCATCTAAACACAAAGGGTCTGTCTGGAAGCCTTAAGCAAAGAAAATACGGAGAAAAGTAGAGAAGAAAATTAGAATGAGAATTTGTGGGAAAATGGATCTAAAAGAGTCATTATTGACAGTGTTTCAGTTTTGGGCGCGTAATAGACTAAATCAAAATGGAACATTAAGCTTCCCTCATTTATAACTTTCTATGAAGCTTTGGGCAGGAAATGCAACAATGCATCTAGGGTCTAATGGAATCAGTTTCATTGTTTTACATGGGTAAGACTGCTGACTGCATACATCTTGATCTCCAAGACCCCGACGGAATTGGGATTATACTTTGTTGTTGTTGTAATCATTTTATTTATTTATTTATTTCTATCATATTAGGGCTACGACACCTAAAATGTACAGAGTATAAACCAAACGTAAGAAAATACCTTTTGCTAGCATTATTTTCTTTTCCCTACCATTTCCCAGGATCAATACATACCTCTAAATGGTCAATTTTTTTTCTTGTGTTGCAGCGTCTTTGGAATTACTCGACAGGTAAATTCTTGAAAACCTACAGTGGGCATGTAAACTCAAAGTACTGCATATCTTCAACATTTTCTATCACAAATGGGAAATATGTCGTTAGTGGTTCTGAAGATAACTGCGTATATTTTTGGGAGCTTCAGACGAGACAAATTATTCAAAAGCTGGAAGGTCACAGTGATGCGGTTATATCAGTAGCAAGCCACCCCACGCAGAACATGATTGCTTCTGGTGCCCTTTCGAAGGACAAGACAGTAAAGATTTGGACTCAAGAGGATTAATTTGTTCTTGTAACAATTTTTTGTAGGCCAAAGGAGCGTCCCTTTGGAAATCTGAGATTACGGCACACACCGAAATAGCACCCAAGCCTGCAGTTTGGCTTAGCATATCTCTGCAGTCTGCAATCCACAACCCCTTTGTGTTATTATGAAAGAAAGCTTGTGTTCCATGGTTCTCTCCCTCATTATGATGTTTGGAGTGTGATGCAGATTTATTTAGTATCATTTATCTTTTGTAAGCAAACTTTTTGAAGTGCAAGTTTTAGATAAATGAATTCTAGATTGTTGTGAGATATATAGATTTCAGTGGTTCAATGCAACTACACTTGCAGAGTGAAGAAAAAAGAGCCAAAATGTTTAACATTTGGATGGAGTTGCAGTTTGAAGAACCTCTTTGATTATTAGTGGCGGATTCCAGAATACCCGGGTTAGAGGGAAAGATAAGTCTAAAGAGAGAAAACTGGTTTTTTTTTAGTGTTATTGATTCGATTATAATGTACTCTCTTTGTTCCATTTTAAATTGTCTGTTTGCCTTTTTTCTCCGTCCCAAAATAAGTTGTCTGTTACTTGTTATCGAAAACTTTTAAGAGTAAAATACCTAAACTACCCCTAAAATAAGTCACTCTTCTCCACCTTATCTTCTCATTTATCGTCATTCCTAAAAATTAATGGCAATTTCGGAAAATCAACTCTATTTTTTCTCTTCCTTAAACATGCCCAAAAGTCAAAACAGACGATTTAAAATGGGACGGGTAGTATTTGTTTATACTTTTTTCAACCTTGCCTCAGTTTTTGTTAGGCTCAAATCTGAGCAAACTTTCTTACTCCCTCCGTCCTGCAAAAAAGTTTCCCTTTCGTTTTTTTTTCGTCCCAAAAAAAAGTTCCCATTTGTCATTAAAAGTCCATTATACCCCTCCATTCCAAACCCTAACCAAATCTAACCTAACCCACCCCCCACCGTTCTAATCACTTCTCTCCTCTTCGCCTCTTCCAATTCCTAGACTTCCTCTCATCTTCTCCCCTCCTCTTTTTCTCTCAGATCTAATCCATCCTCCCTTTTCCGATCTCTTCGGCGGATCCAAGTTAGAGAAGACCAAATCCCTCCCTTTTGGTGGATCTGACTCCTCTGAGACGGATCCAACTTGGAGAAGACTAAATCCCTCCTCCCTTTTCTGATCTCTTCGGCGGCGGCGGCGGCGTTAATGACTCCTCTGAAACGGATCTGTTGAAGATCATCCACACTCTTCTTTGCCTCCTTCGATGCCTTGACTGGGACGATCCCTTGGGGACGGCAGCCTAGCCTCCAAAATATGTGGGTGTGATTGTCATGGAAGCCATGGATAGATCGGGCATCGGAGTGCTTTTTTGTGGGGAGTGTTTGGGAGGGGAGAGATTTGGGGGGTATTTTGGGCAAGTCAAAGCCAAAATATCCCCTCCTTATTTTGGGGCACTATTCCAAATGGGAAGTTTTATATGGGACGGAGAGAGTATGAGTTTGGAGAGCGCTACCTACTATCCAAGTTAAGTGAAAAGTTTAGAGAGAACTCATTTTTGTATTGATAATAAGTGAAAACAAGTGTAGGCTGCTTATTTAGTCTTCCATCTTAGAATCTGAGTATCTCCAATAGGCTTCATACCCCCCCCCCCCCCCCCCTCTCAATCAGGGGTATTCATCAATCAGATATTACTTGCATTTTTGGAAGAAGTAGAAGAGAACTTTTATGAAAGTAAACGTTTTACAACAACAAAAAATAGAGGTTGTACAATCTTGTTCGTATATAAAAAGAGAAATCAAATATAGAGGACTCCTCAAAATAAAATTAATTCATTGGAACTCAATTTTATCTAGAATATTTTATATTTTGATATTTGACTTCTCCTTATGAAGACTTTATACTTTCCACATTTAAAAACCTAAACACATTCATACAATTCTTCATTTTCCTATTTAGATATATATGTGGACAATAATACAATATTACCACAGGAGTAAATCTTAAGCATACAATTTTTCGTTTTAAAATATTTTTTACTTTTTGACATTTTTTTGAAATATCATAAATTGAAAGTATCAAGTTGATTTAGAGACAAAACAAACATTAAACTTCTCATGATTCTCACCCTATAATGACTCAAACTTAAACTCTCTCAATTATCATGTGAGATGGGTTAAACTCATTAGATCACTCCTAGTTGAAATCATATAAAAAAAGGGCAATTTGAATTCGAGTGGGTTCTACCGCCACTCAAAAAAGTGGCTACAGAATCCACTCACCTAATTGGAATACCTACGGTCCTCCGTTTGCAAAATTGGTAGTTCCTACCCCTTTATCCACCCCCACCCCCACCTCCCCGATTAACTCCCCTACTTAGTCCCGAGCTCAGCTCATCTCCAACCACATCAATTGCGGGGTGTAAATTTAATTGACTTTAAAAGGAATTATCGATTTTAATGTTTCAAAGTTTTTTTCCCTTTTTGGAAAGGAAGAGTAGAAACTCATCTGCAAAACAATCATAAGAAAGTGCAGCAACTCAATTGAATATGATATTATCATATTATTATTTCAACATTCTTTATCTGTGTCCAAATAGCATACTTGTTTTCCCTCTATAAGAGTATATATATAATCTTCTTTTACTTTTGGGTGAAAAGAGAGAAGCCTCATGGGTCCCACACCACTACAAGGCACTGGACAAAACTTATGTGTCAAGAGCCTATTCATTTTCTTGTAAACATAATCCCCTTCTGAATACTTGCTGCTAGCTCTTCTTTTGCCTTTTCCAGCCCAGCCCTGCAAGAATGACAATCTGTATGAGCTGAGTATCTAATGAAGACTGAAATTCTGATGAATAATGAATGAAACAAGCATGTAACCTTTCATATTCATTCATGGGACCAAGTGAGTAGATCTCTTCAATTCCATTGCGCCCAAGCCGTACTTTGGATGCGAAGAAAGGGAGCTCCGTCACCTGAAAAGGTACACCACTTATTATGTACAGTAAGTGGTCTAAAAACCACTCTCGTCCATTATGACTTTCTTGATACCTACAAAAAATGAATGAATGTAGACATATGTTATAACTACATTCATTCATTTTTCAATGTACCAAGAAAGAGACTCCGTAATAGACAATTAATATAGAATGGAGGGAATAAAAGGCACTGTGTTGTAGATTCGAGCCTAGTGCCAGTAGCACATAGGCAAGACTCAGGTGAAGCTAGAACTCATATAGTATCATATATTGAGGATAGTGTGACCAAAGTGATAGCCATTGGTGTAAAAGTGATGGGATATTTTAAATGCCTGAGAAGCCACAAAGGCACATTCAACAACTCCAGCGTCTCCTCTTAATCCCCGTAAGCATGCATCTGCAAATTTGACAGCAGCATATGCCTGCCGTATATAGATTTAGGTAGATTTCAGTAGTTATTCAATGCGAAATCTTCATGCACAAGCAGAAAAAGAAGGGATCCAGAGAAAAAATTGATTGCTAACCATGGACAGTGTTGCAGATCCTGCACCAGCTTTTGCCTGGGGGTATAAGGGGGAAGAAAAAAGAAAACCTGAGTTTAGTCGAACCATCACACCAATTGACTACTGAGAAATGACAAGGAGTTGACATAGTTTCTTAAGTCATTTCCATTCCATGATTACCAACTTAATACTAAAACTAAAACTTGGAAACATGTATTGGAGCTCACAATACCTCAACAACCTCAGTGCCTCCATTTTGAATACGTGAGATCAGATATGAAGTTTCCTCAGGAGACAAAGAACACGGAGGTTTAACCTGGCCCGTTAAAAAATCAACGGTTAAACATACCACATTAACTATGCATTTTACCAGTTTTGCACTTTGCAGATATGTTTTCAAACCTGAGACAAAAGAGGTAAAATTGTAACACCTGCATGACCACCTACAACTGGAATGTCCACTTCCCTTGGATCAAGTCCCAAAACTTCAGCCTGAAAACAAACAAAAAAAATCATGGTTGCAGATCAATGATGATACGATTTGATATTAATTGGTCTTATTAAATTATGAAAGTTTCATCCGTATATACAGGGAATACATAGGGATTCCTAACTAAAGTAGGAATAGTAACTTAAGTAGGAAAAGTAATATGGTAACAATATAATATAGAAATGTAGAATAATTTAGTAATTTCCTATTATTCCTATTAAATGCAAATCAATAATGGAAAGCATAAATGGTTGGCTGGAAACCCAAACATTACATGTCAGCCTACTTTTCAGCTCATTAGTCCAGAAATATCACTCACTCCCACTGTCCCTAAATTAATTTCCCACTTCCATTTTTGGGATATCGCAAAATAAAGTTCGAATTTTTAAGGGAAAAATTAGGTGGTTCATATCATTTCTCTTTCCTCTACATAAATCTCAACCACACAGTTTTAATGAGATCTTCATTCAAGGAGAGAGGGAGCGTTATAATCATTCCACGGCTTTACAGAGTAAATTAACCAAAAGAGAAATGAAACTCAGATAAAAAAGGGTTCAAATATATACCACGAATGTATTGGCTCTCACAACATCAAGCTTTGTCACTCCCAAAAGCCGTTTGGGATCATAGGTGCCGGCCTTTTTGAAAACTTCTGCAGCAATTGGAACCGTTGAGTTCACAGGGTTACTAATTAGATTGACTATAGCTTTTGGGCAGCTCTTAGCTATTCCTTCACACAAGGTCTTAACAATTCCAGCATTAATGTTAAAAAGGTCATCTCTTGTCATCCCAGGTTTTCTAGGAACACCAGCAGGAATGATTACAAGATCCATGCCCGTGAGAGCCTCCTCCAACTGTTGTTGCCCCAAAAAACCACGCACCTAGAAATCCAACAACATTGTTAACACTAAAAAAACATTTTTGGAACAAAGACAATTTAAGTGTATAGACGACAATACAACATTGGTTGACACCAATCCATAATAATTGGGTCAATTCACCATATGAACATAGAGATATCATGTTTATCATCATTAATTGCAAAGGGGTCAGGCATTATTATTTTAAATTTTTATCATGCTTCCAAAGGGAGCTAAAAATAATTTTTGACAATGTTTTAGTTGTGGGTAAACAATGGACTAAATGAAAATGGCACATAAAATCTCCATTCCTTCTTACTTTCTTACAAAGTTTTGGGATTATACTTAGAGTTGGAATACTACATGTCTACATCACTTTAAGACTGAAAGATGATAGACAGATTTTTGGCCAAGGGGACTGGAATATGATATACTCCGGAGTATATTATACAGGTATATACAGAGTACTACATATTGAGGTTAGCAGAAATGGTTTTTTTTTCCAGACTAACAAAACTACACAATCAAATTGAAATATAAAAACACACACAATGACTCAAGTAGAAATCTCATGAGAACAAGAAAATGGAAAGATGTGAAGTCTGAAAATTACCACAGCACCAGTATCCATGTGGCTGATATCCGAGGTAACACCTGGTGTATTTACCACATCATAGAGATGGAGAAGCGAGACCAACGGATTCATCTTCATGAGCATAGCAAGAGGCTGTCCTATACCTCCAGCAGCACCCAAAATCGCAACTCTAAACCCTGGCGACGCCCCTCTGGCCCTGCAATTCGTCATCCCCAAACCAGAAACTTCTTCCGTCTTCAAACCCACAAAGCACAAATTCGACAAAGCAGGTGAGTTATATGATCGATTTCAATCATGACCAAAGCTAAACTTATCATGGAATCGAGCCAATATACAGATTAAGGTAGTGGAAGGATATGAAATGGGGAAGAATCGAGAGTGACCTGGGAATTGTGAGGGCATATGTGAGCTGAGATTCGTGAAATTCTTCGGTTGGTATCTGCACCTTGCATATTTCTGAGCTGTTTTCGGAGAGATCAGAGTTTCAGAGAAGATGATGAGATAGCTTCTTGTATAAATAATCAATCCAAGAAGAAGATGGAAAGTCTTGGCACTACACAAAATCCAATTTATCATCATTTTTTTACAAGAAACTATTATTATATTCTTGTCCCTTCGTATTTTATAAAACTTGTATTGTGCTTTTAATATGATATTTCCATTCAGTATTTATTCCTCATTCATATTTCAAAAGGTCAAAAATTATTTACTTTTTTAGTTTATTTTCGTTGTTTATTTAATAAAATAATATATTCATATCACTTATAATTTTGTAGATCTATTTATGTTGTTTCTAAATATGTAATTTTTATTTTTTAGTTACATACCATTTTTCATATAAAATGATTTAAAAATAACTTCTATCAAACATTATAACGCGCAACAAGAACATTATTTTTAATTATGATTGATTTTTTATATTTAGTCCTCAATTCTAAGATATTATATAAATAATTCCTAATTTTTGAAAATTATTCAATAATCAATCCTTTAGGGATTATTTGTGAAAAAATATTTAGTCATATTTGGCTTAGATGACTATTTATGAAATAATTTTCAAAAATTGAGGATAATTGATGTAATATTCTGTATCTTATAATTGGTGACTAAATATGGAAAATCACTTATAATTAGAAATCATTTATAAAATTTACTTGATAGAATCTTAGTAAAAACTCTTTGATATTTGAATTTTAAATTATTAACTCTATTACTCTCTACACATTCATCGCAAGAAAATCTTTATTTTCTTTTTGAGACATTTTAAAAAAATCAAAACTTAATTCATCCAGATTACTTAAGCGAGAGAGAAACTCAAAATAATAAGAACTTAATTCATCAGAATAATACTCCCTCCGTCCTAAAATCATCTTTCCGGTTTGACCGGAGCTCATTTTTAAGGAAGTGTAAATATGTTTTGATTTTTCTAAAATGCCCCTCAATAATCCTTGTCTAGAGAAAACAAAAAAAAGATGTCATCTAAATCCAATTCTCTCGGTTGTGAGTTAACCCCCTAAAGAAAAAACACAATCATATCCAAGAACTGACTCTAGAAGATGAAAAAGGTAAAGTTGAATAATTTATGTTTTAGATTTGGGTTTAAGACCAATATGTTGGACAATGTGTTATCATGAATATATAGATTTGCAATGTCATTTGCCCATTGTCTTTTAGGTTTTGATAATGACAAAAGGTGACAAAACATCATCATCATATTGTGCATCAAAGCTAAGAATCAAAGCTACAACGAGTTCATATCCGTCTGTGAAAAAGGGACTTGAGCATCGGTGGAAAGAACGAGACCGAAGAGGTTGTTTCCTTAGTTGGGTAGTTTTTTTGGTCTTAGATTTTGTGTTAAAGAGTATGGCATCTCTAAGGTTCATTCCCTTATCATCCTACCTTTAAAACACATTTTTTCAGCAAACTATTCGAATAGGTTGAAAACTATTTGAGTAAATCCCTGAACTTCTATTCTGAATTAGTTGAATAAATCCAGAACTAGTTGAATAAGTCAGATTGCAATTTCACCAAATCTAGTCGACTAAGTCTTGACTTAGTCGAATAGTTCGGCAATTTCAACTCTTAAACGACCATTTTTTTCAAATCTTTTGGTAGTTACTCCGTCCTATCCTTATTTAAACTACCCTATCTCGTGTTTTTGGCCAAGAAAATACATTGAAAACACTTCAAAAACATATCTTTTGAATATCCAAAGAGATTCTACTCAATCCCCTCCTTATATCCAAGCAAGGCAATTGTTTTGATTGCTAAATCATTTCTTGCTTGAGTTTTTCCTCATTGCTTGAGTCTTTGAGAGATATTGCCATATTCTAAAGGACTTCATTGTATTTGCAACAATCTACTCCGTATTGGGAGAATTACTCGGTTGCGGTTTGTTTTCTTACTTTATTGTAAGGGATTTGTATTCTTGGTGTTGGGATTACATCAAGTGGTAGAAATCCTAATACTTTGTGAAATCAAACGTTAGGTGGAAGAAATCCCGAGTTTTGTGAAATCAAAACTTGGGTGGTAAGATAAGAGGCTTGTGAAATCAAGTTCTCGAGTTATATTCGGATTGTCAAACTCCGTTAAGTTTGACGGGTTAGTGAAGGCCTGGGCACGATTGCTTCGGGGACTAGATGTAGGCATTTAGGCCGAACCAGTATACATCGTGTGTTGCTCCTCTTCTTCTTTGTGTTCTTGTGGTTGATATAATCCTGCGAATTCTTGTTTAATCTTCCAAGAGTTTTGTTTTTTGAAGAACACCTCTATTCACCCCCCCCCCCCCTCTAGAGGTGCGTAAGTTGTTCAACACAATAGGACCAAGGAACACCATCGAGAAAACAGAGAGGAAAAACTCTTTCGTATGACAACACAGAGGAGATGACTTCTAGTTCTTCGATGCGACCACCATTGTTGGGAGCTTGGATATACGACACTGGATTTGCGCGTGCTTTTTACGGGAGCCTCATTTCAAGATCTAACACTGAATCTACCAGATCTATTTCCCATGCCTCACCCCCGCGTCAGCCAACAGATGAACAAGAAAGTATGTCATTTCAAAAAAAAGAGGAAGATCGATGAAATGGAAAGACAGAAGCAAGAAATTGAGAGAGATTGTAAAGAACAGAGTAGGTTGAGAGGAAGAGAGAAACGAGATAAGAAGTAGATCTAAAGATTAGATCTATTGTTTCAAGAGAGATGGAAGAGAGAGAAAAAGTAGATCGAGAGAAGAAGAAAATGTGAAATGGTTAGAGCGTGACTGGAGAAAGGGGTATAAATGTCTCTTTGTATCTTTTTTTAAATGTGGGAAGATAGTATTAGGACGGGAAAAAAGGAAAGTGCGAATAACGTTTTAGGACGGAGGGACTAGTAACAAAGTCTGGAGGGAAGGATATCCTTCAGAACACTAAATAAGTTTTGAACTTTGGGGTCATTGAAACTCATTAAAACCACCCACAATTAGGCTATGTGTTATGGGGCATGAGGAGAGGCTTCACCACCTTCGTCCATCCGTCACGCCCCTATTTCATAACAGCCATATGTGACTAGTGTTGGATTTCTGTGAGGAAGAACACTACGAAGCAGTGTTAAACGAAGAACTTGATAGTATAACGAATTGCGTATGAAACGCTTTCAGATCAAAGTTATTTTGGGATATACGAAATACTTTAATCGGATAAGACGTTAATATAGAACAAGCACTCAATCAAAATCGGTCGCTCAACCCATACCACGAGACTCTATTTTATATAGTCAAAAATCCTTATGATCAGACATGTGAAAAGGTAACCGTGCAAGGATAGGCAGCGGAATATAAAATTTTAACATCCTAACATGATTATCTTGCCCAGAATCACGTACTAAAACTTATAGTGAGTAAGAAATTTATACCTTTCTCCGTAAGCGGTAAAAATGAAGAAATCGTAGGAAGAGCGTTGAAAGTGCAAACGTAACCGTTCAAGCGTCCGATCTCCAACTTTGACACACGAACAACGCCGGAGTCTACCACAATCTTTTTGCTAGTAAAGATTCTAGTAGTATAAAATATAAAGATTAAAATTTGGGATAATAATAATCTTGTATATTTCTATAGAATATATTTCCAATAATATTTAGAAAATGTAATAGATATTTTCTATACACAAAATGATATATGTGGAACCAAAAAATATTTTATCTCACTAGAAAATATTATGGCCGAAAGTACGCCAAACTAATCAATTGATGATCTTCTCTCTTTAAAATGAAATTGCCGTGTTATTTAAAAACAAAGATTACAAATTGATTAATCATTCTTGTCATTAAGCTAAAGGTTAAAACATTATTAGCTCCACTAATTTCAATCATGGAAATTTGATCCTTTAAAATCTCCCCTTGGCCGAACAATGATATGAGAAGGATTTTTGAAATTCTTCTCCACTCAAATGTTTAAAGTGTATTTTATTTGACATCAAAAATTAATATAAAATTAATTTTAAATCAAATAAAATACCAATATCATTTTTAAACAAGTATAAAAATATACTTCAAATAGTTTATGTCAAAAAAAATATTATTTGCATAATTAAAATGACAAACCAAAATAAAATATTCAACATATAATATATATATATATATATATATATATATATATATATATATATATATATATATATATATATATATATAACCGAATATTTATATATATAATATTACATTCCAAAATATTTTATTTTACTATTTTTACAAATATACAAATTACTTATTATCCTATTATTTAATCCTACTCCTTAAATTGTCCAAAGTGTATGACCCATATAGGCACTTATAAAGCTGGCCACGGTATTGGCTCTGCACCGATACTATAAGCAATAAGCGGTATCTAGCAACACATTATTGCCCCCAGATTATAAGTTAAGACGTTTGCACCGTCAAAACCTTTCCACGATTTAGACTCCGTGTAACTATATCCCTTTGTCTCAATGTCTAAACTTAATGCAAGGGATTAAAAAAATCCAGCTTGTATCCATTAAGTCATTAACTGATTTATCAAGTCTGACTAATAGGAACAGACATCATAAAAGCATCTCAGCATGGCCATGCAATTTCCTTAGTCATAACTTATCAGTGGGCCCCATAAGATATTAATCTCTTTAAAAAGAGTAGTGACAAATCCTATGTACGTAATCTACGTTTCTGAATACGCGCTGCGGCATACCCAAAACAAAGCCTGTATATCATCCTTATTTCATATGTTTAGGACAATGCATCAAAGCATGCAGGTTCACATATGCAGAAAACGTAATGCTTTAAGTCGAAGGATAATTACACCCGTGGTCACGCTAAAGATGCTTAGAGCATGAACTAAAAGTTCAAGCAACATATTTGGAATGGATCAGTCTGGCATCCTATTATCTCTAGATAATATCTGTCTATGTGCGGATGCGAACACACCGTCATTGACCATGAGACTAAGTCAAACATCCAACACACACTAGTCTCACATGCATTAACGATATCCCACTCTCGTTAATACTCGACTATGGACATTTAGATAAATATTTATTTCAAGATGTTAGTCTCATCAGCAGAATAACACTATCTGATAAACATCTTTAAATATAAATCTAGGAATATAATATTTGTTTACATTAGCATGAGATGTGTAAACATATTATATCTGCCTATACATAATAGAATAATGATAAACAGTTGGCCATCAGGTCACAACTCCAACAACATGGACGTTTGCGTAAACGTACGCGTACGTTCGCGCGAAGAAGAAAAGCGCGAGTTTGAACGAAAGGTCTCCTGCGGTTTTTAGGCTCTATTTCGATGTTATCCACTGTGTACGAGTCCTTTACCGTTTTAGACCCCTGTTACGAAAATCTTAAGAATTTTCATAAAGAAACAACGTCTGAAATAAAAAATTTCCCTTGGACCCCGCCAGGGGTTGCTGCCCCCGGACCCCGCAGTGAATTTATAATATCGTTGAACGAGCGCGCACTCCGCGCCTCCTAACTCGTATGACAATGTCTATTTAAATTTTTGTCTAATCAAAATAAATCCAATTGCACAAAATAAACCGATGACACTAAAATCACCAAAAATAGATCTATCAGAGTTAATTAATTTATAATTAATTAATTACTGAGAAGGACCCAAAAATAAGTAAATTCTAAAGTTTGTCAATAAATAATGAAAATCATATCATTATGTAGAGTTTGACTGTCTGATCCCAACGGTTCAATCGGATTTCAATTTGGAGAAAGTTGGAACAAAAAGTGTACCCCAACTGGGACCAAAATTAGTCCCAATCAGGGACTACACACCAAACGTTGCCCTGTTCAATTACGCCGATTCCAAATTCGTCTTTCAATCATGAAAGCTGCAAACCTGTGTCTTCTTCTTCTTCCCTGGGCTATTTAAGGACAACCCAACTCCCTCATTTCATCACCAAAACAACTCATTCTTCCTTCTATATTGTTCCTTGCTGAGAGTAGAGTGCAGTGGTGCTGTCATCTTTGTGTGAGGTCGCCGGAGCAGTGAGATAGAGTCGTCGGAAGTTTCACCGGAAAATTCTCAAAACCTCCATTAATCTTCGAGGTAAGCCCGTAGATATATCTAAATATTAGAATGTTCATATAAGTTGTTTTTACGTTTATAAGTGATCATTTGGTTGAGTTTTGTGTTTGACATATTTGAAGAACCAAGAATCATAAACCATGAAATTGTTGTTAAAATTACGAATTAATGACTCTAAAATGATATGTGAACATTGGAGAACATTTTTATATAATTAAATTAAAGTTTGGTGATTAAAAAATGTTAATGTTAAAACTGACCCGAGGAAGAAGATGATTAACAGTGGTCGAAAATCGATTATTTAATTACTAAAATTCGATTAGAATTTTATTCAGTCTAGTGGTTCGAAGTCAATATCATTTAATCGATTATTTATATTGTAAAAATCGATTATTATGAATTAATGGATTATTTAAATTTTAAAAATCGATTATTTTGAATTAATGGATTATTTAAATTTTTAAAATCGATTATTTTGAATTACTGGATTATTTAAATTGTAAAAATCGATTATTTTGAATTAATGGATTATTTAAATTTTAAAAATCGATTTTTTATTAATTAATCGATTATTTATAGTAGTGTAAAAATCGATTATAATGAATTTATTGATTATTTAAATTGTAAAAATCGATTATATAGAATTAATTGATTATTTAAATTGTAAAAATCAATTATTATGAATTAATGGATTATATAAAATTATATAAATCAATTTTTATAAATTAATTGATTATTTTAAATTATTTTCCTCAATTCTAGTGTCCCGAAAATATTCTTGGAAATATTCTTTGAAAATACTAATTAATTATGAACAATTTAAATATGATTTTGTATAATAAATAATGTTTTTGGCATATAAAACATTATGTGATGCATGACGATAAGTTCGGGTGTTAACACCCGAGACTAGGCCGCTGTTTGCTATTAAATATTATGTTGAATGATCATTATGATGAATGGTAAACCTACTGATTAAAATGATTATTGATGATTAAGTCATCATTAAAAATGAATTAATGGTGATTATGAAAACAATGTATATTGTTAAGGATATCTAGAAGAACTCTAAGATATACACACTTGTATATTGATGATGATTATTAAGGATATCTAGAAGAACTCTAAGATATACCTACCTAACCAATTCATATTTCGGGTTAAAACGTACGTACAGGATCCAGACCGGATATCACCCACCCGACAAATCATTGTTCGGTTGGTACGTAATCCAAATGACTCATAGGGTGGATTATCGATTCTTGTGTTCTGCATTAAACTATTTATAGTTTAAGGTCCTGGTTAGAAATGTTGCCTTAAACTAGGAATAGCTAAGAGCTTATTATAAAATGATTTGGCCTTAGATTAAGAATAATTTAAGAGCATGGTTGAGATATTGAATATCAAATGACTTAAAATAAAATATTGAGAATATCATGAATGTTTGAATCATATATTGTGTGCATGATATCAAATGGTTGATTATGAATTAAGATTCAATTTATTTGGATGTTCGACGCTTTAGATATGCTTACTCAGCTTCACCGCTGAGCGTGTAGTGTGTTTTATTTGCTACACGCAGGTGGGTAGAATGAATGATTGGCTGATTCCTGGCAGCAGAAGGGGCGAGACAGTCGTGGTGGATCATTGAACAAAATAAATAATTATGTTGTTATGAGACATGTTTAAAAGTCGCTTCCGCATTATTATTAAACACTCTGTATTTTCTACAATTATGTATGGAATATTATTTATAAATAAAAATGCTTGAATTGTTTTAAATTATCACGATTACCAAATCAATACTTTAGGCCGAAAGAGACTACAGACCTGGACAGATTAGGGTGTTACATTTTTTTGAAAAGACTCCCTCCATTCTTTAAAACAGTTCATCTTTCATTTTTTTCGTTTTTCCATAAAATACTTCCATTTTTGTAAAAATAGCTAATATATCTTAATTAAGTTTTTACAATATACTCCATTCAATTTGCATTGATATAATACGCCATTTAAATGATTTGTCTATCTTTTTTCGATAATACTCCATAAAAGTATAATTAAGAGGTCAAACTATGAAATTAAATCTCTTCCAAATCAAAACATGAATTGTTTTAAGGAACGAAGGGAGTATACATATGGTAAATATAGTTAAAATCTTTTTTAGAAAAAGTAGTATTTCGTACTATTTTTGTGTAGTTTATTTGAATTAAACATTTTTTAAATATTATTTTATATTTACAACACTTTTTTTAATACTCCCTCCGTCTTATAATGTTCATCCCGGTTCATTTTACGAGGTTTGACCGACTTTAATTTCAATTCAGTTTATTTGATTGTAGATATAAAATTTAAAAATAAAATTTATATATTTAAAAACTACATCAAAAGTTCTACAAAACAAGTGGTGACAAGATTATATTATTTTATCAAATACCTAATAAAAATAGGTAAAGAAAATGAATTGCTGAGCAACAAGATGGATGAGACTGCTGACCATCTCTTTTGCAGCTGTCCTTTTGCAAAATATATTTTCCAGCATATGTCTATGCTTATCCAGTATGACATGGAAGCTAATTCCATTGCTGAGCTAGGACAGAGAATGAATAAGGGAAGAAACAGAAGAGACAGGAGGGCTATTGCTGCTTGTGTTGTTACCTGTTGTTACTTCATTTGGAAAGGTATAAACTTCAAGCTTCACAACAAGGAGATGACTGTGGTGGATACGCTGAAGACTATCAAAGAACACTTCAATATTATTATGGGTAACTAGTCTATGTTGTTCACGTTGTATACTGGTGTTAGGTGTTGGTTCTTGTTATTGTATGTTTCGTTTTTGTTGTACTGGAAACTGTTCTTTGGGTTTAATATAATTTTGTGCTTTGTTCAAAAAAGTAAAGAAAATGATTCAAGTTTAATCAGGTAAAAAATGAGTGTGAAGAACATTTTAGGAGGGAGGGAGTAATTTGTAGGGTGTGTATATTGCATTTTTAAACCACTACTCGTGAGTAAACAAACTTGAGTTTTGGCGCCTAAATCCTCTTTGAGCAAGCGGGCATGAAACGTTTAAAGCCAAATCCTCTTTTTTTTTTTTTTTTTTTTTTTTTTGGAGTTCAGTTCTGGTAATAATTGCGGTGCCGATTTTCCGTAAATATGTCCGTCCGCCATGGCAAGAAGCCCTTCGTTTTAAACGCTCCTTCTTCACTTCTCTCCTACAGTGTGAACTCAAAAAAACTCAAACTTCATCGTCTTTCTCTCTCATTCGTCACCCCCTCACCGGCCAACCACCCACCGCCGTTTCAGTTTCTTTTTCCCCCTTTCTGATCTTCCTTCATACGCCTCATTAATTAATAACCCTCTTTTTTTTTTTAAATTCATGATTTGGGTAGAAGATAATCTTCGCCCGAAATTCAGTTCCCCGTGGTGGACGGTGCGATGCGTCGGTTTCTGGTGCTCTGCTGTTTCTCCGTTGCTGTTTTCTCGCCGCCGGCGGTCTCTTCCCGCCGGGACGCGGATCTTTTGCTCCGGGTGAGAACTCGCCGGCTGGTCGACGACAATGGGGTGCTCGGCGATTGGAGCGGTCCGGGTGGTCCGTGTAATTGGACGGGTGTTGCGTGTGACGGCCGGAGTGGAGACGTGGTCTCGATTGGTCTCGGCGGGCTCGGTGTTTCCGGCGGATTCCCGGCTGATTTTTGCCGGATTTTATCCCTCCGGCGACTGAACCTTTCAGATAACTATTTCGGCGGGGAGATTAGTGCCGGTTCTTTTTCTCTCTGCTTCCGTTTGGAGATTCTGGATCTCTCCTCGAATCTTCTGGTGGGGGAGTTGCCGGAGCTCCGGCGGGATTTCGAGAACCTCACTGAACTGTACCTTCATTCGAACAACTTCACCGGCGAAATCCCGGCTAGTTTCTCCCGGATGAGGAAGCTGGAGAAGCTGAATCTCGTGAACAACCTCCTGAACGGCACAATACCGGAGTGGCTGTGGAATCTCACCGAGTTGACTCACCTCGAAATTGCCCTCAACCCGTTCGCGGCGAGTCGACTCGCTCCGTCGATCGGGAATCTGGGGAAGCTCGAGCTTCTCTTCGCCCGGCAAGCAAACATCATAGGACCCATCCCGGATTCCATCGGGAGCCTGAGTCGCCTCAGGAGCATCGATCTCTCTTCCAACAAACTTTCCGGCGAAATCCCGGAGACCATCGGAGGATTGAGAAGCGCCGAACAGATACTCCTCTACGACAACCGAATCTCCGGCGAGTTACCGGACACATTCTCCAACCTCACCTCTCTGGCTTTCTTCGACGCTTCCCAAAACAGGTTAACGGGGAAAATCCCCGAGAGCCTCGCCGGATTACATCTCGTATTGCTGCATCTAAACGACAACAATCTCGAAGGTGAAATCCCAGATGTCTTATCTCTGAACCCGAATCTCAGTGAACTGAAGCTCTTCAACAATAGAATCACCGGCGTCCTGCCGGAAAACCTTGGCCCGAACTCCGAACTGACGGATTTCGACGTTTCCGGCAACAAATTAGAAGGCCCACTGCCGCCGAATCTCTGTTCGAAGAAAGCCCTTCAAACACTAATCATTTTCAAAAACAGATTCTCCGGCAGCATCCCGGAAACCTACGGCGATTGTAGCTCTCTCACGTACGTGCGCTTCCAAAACAATGAACTCGCCGGAGAAGTGCCTTCCGGTTTCTGGGGATTGCCCGGGTACAAGCTCTTCGAGCTCCAGAACAACAATCTTGCAGGGAGAATTCCTCCTTCAATCTCAAACGACCAAGAACTGACAGAGATTCTAATCTCCGGGAACAATTTCTCCGGCGAAATCCCACCAGAACTATGCAAATTACAGAAGGTGGCGATCATGGATTTGAGCAGAAACAGATTCTCAGGTGCATTGCCTTCATGCCTCACATCATTGAAGAACCTACAGAAGCTCCATCTTCAAGAAAATCTCATCCAAGGAGAAATCCCCAAATCCATTGAATCATGGAGTGAATTGACAGACTTGAATTTATCTTTCAATAAACTATCTGGTGAAATCCCAAGCTCTATAGGCTCATTGCCAGTTCTAAACTATTTAGACCTTTCCTCCAACAACATATCAGGTGAAATTCCTTCCTCTTTAACCAGGCTAAAGCTCAACGCTTTCAATCTTTCCAATAACAATCTCAAAGGGAAAGTTCCTTCCGAATTCGATAACTCCATTTATCAATCAAGCCTAACAGGAAACCCGGGTTTATGCAGTTCTACCCATCTCACCAATCTCCCTTCATGTACCAACCACAAACTCGCGCGTTCTTACTTGGTTGGTATTTTGATCCTTTCCGCTTTTTCCCTTGTTGGGTTACTCGCCTGGATCTTGACAAAGATGACGTCATCATGGAGGAAAAGAGGTAATAACAAGCGACCATCATTGATGAGAATCGCTTTCCAGAGGATAGTGTTTGAAGAAACAGAACTGTTGGAGTCCTTGACTAGCGACAACCTCATTGCAAGGGGGGGTTCATGCCAGGTTTTTCGCGTCCAATTGAGAAATGGGCAAATGGTCGCGGTCAAGAAGCTAATGGGGGAGGCGAGCCGAGAAACTGGGGAAAAGGAATCAGAAGAGCTGTTCAAGTCGGAGGTGGAGACTTTAGGGAATGTCAGGCATAAAAACATAGTGAAGCTGTTGTATGGATGCAGTGGGAAAGATTTCAAGATTTTGGTTTATGAGTACATGGAGAATGGTAGCTTGGGAGATGTATTGCACAGACAACAAATAGGAGAAGAAGAAGAAGGAGGAGGAGAAGTGGTGTTGGATTGGCCCAAGAGGTTCAACATAGCAGTTGGTGCCGCTCAAGGACTGGCCTATCTCCACCATGATTGTGTTCCTCCAATCCTTCACCGCGACATCAAGTCTAATAACATTTTGCTAGACAAAGATTTTCGACCAAAAGTGGCTGATTTTGGGCTGGCCAAGATGTTATACGAGGGCGGGGCTAAGGTGCAAGAGCAACATGACCATGACATGTCTTGCGTCGCTGGCTCATATGGCTACATTGCACCCGGTAATACTCGATAGCATTTTCTAAATTCTCTTAATTTAAATTATCTTGTTTGTCGGTACAAGGTCTAAACCATGCTAGGGGCACTTCATCTCTCACCTCAACCCTCTCATAGTTATCCATAGGTACCCGTTACTCCACAATGTAAGTGGATGTATGTGAGAAGGTTGTGATGAAAGATCTTTCGCCCCAATCTCTTTGCATACATTCATAGATACCCATTACTGCTCAATGTATGTGGAAGTATGTGAGAAACTTGGGGTAATTTTAGCATTTCTTTTCTCATTATTCAAAATGCATAATTTAAGCAAACAAACTATAAAGAGTATATCAACTAATAAGGTAAAAAATACGAGTACTTAATTAGGACTAAAACGCGTTTCAATAAACACACAATGCCAGATTACAAGTGTAATGATTGTTTACCTTGCAGAATATGCATATACACTACGGATTTCAGAAAGCAGTGACGTGTATAGTTTTGGGGTGGTACTACTCGAACTTATATCCGGCAAATGGCCAAATGATGCCTCTTTTGGTGAAAGCAATGGTGGCATTGTACAATGGGTGTTGAACACCATAATATCATCATCATCCTCTTCATCAGAGCAATCTCAAGAAAATAATAATGGCCATCGTTGCAATGATTTTGCCAAATTGTCTCAAATTGTCGACCCAAGAATGTGTCCCTCTACACATGACTATGGAGAAATAAGAAGACTGTTGAATGTCGCTCTGCTTTGTACTTCGGCATTGCCCATTGATAGACCATCAATGAGAAAGGTTGTGGAACTCTTGAGGGACATATCCCTGTCTCCATCTAAAAGTAGGAGATAATCATACTTGTTCCTATATATTTATCCAGTTTGATATTTTTTGCTCAAACTGGATAAACTTTCATTATTAGTTGAAAAAAAGTTATTTTGCATATTAATACAATAAAATAGTATTATGAAAGTTTTTTTGCTTGATAAATATAATAAAGTCATGTTTGTATCAATACTCCGTATGATAAGATGTAGAGATATATTTATTGTCTAAAAAATATTTGTATTTTGACTTTTTGCTTTAATTATTATACATTTTGACCATTTAAATAAATAAATGTTATAGAAATTTGAATATCTTAATATTAGCTCAATTTTATTAAATGTATATGATGGAGTAATGAATATATATATATATATATATATATATATATATATATATATATATATTCATTACTCCATCATATACATTTAATAAAATTGAGCTAATATTAAGATATTCAAATTTCTATAACATTTATATATTTAACTGGTCAAAATGTATAAAAAAAATATATTTATTGTCTAAAAAATATTTGTATTTTGACTTTTTGCTTTAATTAGTATACATTTGGACCATTTAAATAAATAAATGTTATAGAAATTTGGATATCTTATATTAGCTCAATTTTATTAAATGTATATGATGGAGTAATGAATATATATATATATATATATATATATATATATAATATATATATATATATATATATATATATATATATATATATATATATATATATATATATATATATATATATATATATATATATATATATATATGGAGGTAACTCTCGAATTAACTTCCCACGCCACCCACACACTCATTAACTCCCATTTTTAATTCCCCAATTAATCCTCTTTATTATAAGCAACCCTCTCCCCTCCTTTCCTCCATTTGTGTAACCCCCATCCACAACACTCACAACTCTCCCTCTCCCCTTCTCTTTGTGTTCGGCCAAGCAGCAGCGAGGGAAGGCAATTCCGGCGAGGAGGTGAGGAAGAAAGAAAGGGGAAGAAGGTTTGTGCGTGAAGCCGTTCCTCCGTTTGATTGTTCGTTCACTCGTTCTGTTTTGCCATCTGTCAACCCCTTCATTCTAGAGGTGAGTACGTTGCCCTCTAGCTTTAAAATCCGTAGTACATTTCATATCGCTATATTCATAGGATTACCCGGCTAAACCTACATGAATCCGCATGATTATGGTCTTCTTGGTATTAAGATTTTTGGTTACGGAACTCGTTAATGAAATCTCCTCGAAACCCGTTGAAATCATAGATTACTACACACGAAATCTTAAAATGTTAATTCCAACTTCCAAAGTATTGGTTGTAATTAGGCGGATAAAATAAGAACTCGTGTGCTTTGATAATCGATTATCAAGGTATGACAATCGATTATCAGGCCACGCTGAATTCTTTGGTTTAGCAGAAAAGCTTGATAATCGATTATCAAAGCATCGATTCCACTTGATAATCGATTACCACAAGGTGATAATCGATTATTAGACCCCTCTAAACTTTGAGTCCTAGAGCTGGCCAACCTGACAATCGATTATCACAAAGTGATAACTGACTATCCGGGGCTGCAGAACCTTGATTATCAATATGGAATAATCGATTATCAGCAGTCCAGAACCCAACCAAAGGATTACCATTCTAAAGGACAAAGCGTTTTTCAGAATAAAACCAATAACAGAATTAAATATACATATATGGATTGAAACTAAGACTTCATTCAAAATAAGTCATTCATATCATCACATACATCCTAGATGCATATTGTAGGATCATTCATCTCAATTTGTGTTGAGTTAACAAAGGTTTTCTTCTTTTCGAGGGTGGGACACTACAAGTTCCAGTCAAAGGCTTCTTTTCTTTTTGGGTATCGCACGAATAGACTTCACACTTGAGATGTTTTCGCATATATATTCGAGATGAACTTGGTCGGTTTAGAAATCAGCTTTGCTTTCATCTCTATAAGGTTACCATCATTGGTCTTTAGTTGAGGAATTCTTCATCACAAGTTGACAACAGCAACGACGTTTAGTTAGTTAATGCATACTAAGGATAATGTCGATTTCCTTGTATGGTAATTCAACGATGTTTTACAAAGAATTGTCGCTTAACAAACGATTTCGATTCACATTAAGTAATCGCATAATGTGTCCTAATGAGTCAAACAATAGTATTGGATACTTTAGATAACAGAGTTTATTGATTCTAAACGTTCGTGTTTGAATCAGCGATTAGATCGTCTTGAGTCTGCATGAGGATCTTTGACATCGGCTTCACAGATGTTTCTCAACATTTATTGTTTCTTCAAAGTCGTCTCACTTTCGTACAATTTTGCGATGCAGATCAGTTTCATCATTTGCGATGCGAAGGGTATGTTGATAACGTATCAGGAGATTATAAATATTTCGTTTATTCTTTTGTCTCTTCACCGAGTACCAAAGTTCAACTAGAGTCTACGCTCGATACGGTTTCAGTACTAATCAATTGTTATTTAATGAGAATTCTAACAGAGTCATTATTTACCAAGTAAATTCTCATACCTTTTTCCTAGAGCAGAGGGATGCGAGAGTCGTGAATATGATTGACATTTTTTTATAGAGCCGATATATATATATATATATATATATATATATATATATATATATATATATATATATATATATATATATATATAATATACATATACATTTTTTTTAAATCCAAGTTTTGATCCAAAGATCGGGTTTAAAACCATTTGCTCCGATACTAAATTGTAACACCCTAATCTGTCCAGGTCTGTAGCCTCATTCGGACTAAAGTATAAACTTGGTATTCGTAAACATTCAAAATATTTCAAACATTTAAAACTTTATTTCATAATAATTAATTCAAAATAGTAACGGAGTAATTTAATGTTGCGAAAGCTTAAATAAACATAATACAAACATAATTAATTTATGTCTTTTGAAATAGTAATTTAAATCCAAAACACACATCCGTCCGACCATTTCGTCCCATCTGTTTCCCGGAATCTTTTCTTCATTCTTTTTATTTACCTGCGTGTAGCAAATAAAACATACTACACGCTCAGCGTTTAAGCTGAGTAAGCATATCTAATGCGTCGAACATCCATATAAACTGAATCTAAATTCATAATCAAATCATTTGATATCATGCACATAATGTTCAGTTCAGATATTCGATAATCGTTAGTCAATATCCATCTTTAATTATTCAACATTTATATTCATATTCGACGTTCATCGATTATTCATAATATTCACAATATTCAATTCAATAATCATCATTCAATATTCATTCATATTCAATATTCGACAATATCCTTAAACTATTCTTAGTCTAAGGCCAATCATTTTAATGTTTATCAACCCTTAAATGAATTCTAGTTTAAATAATTAAACTATATTCCAGTATAAAGTATTCCTAAATAATCCTTAAGCTAGGCCTAGTTGAAGATAAAAGGGTTTCGAAAATCTTAAACTTACCTTCACTTAAGGCCAACCAGAAACTGACAGCGTAGTGTTCACTGTTGGGTGGGTGGTACCCCCAAACGAGTAGGTACTCAAGTTTAGTTCTTGGATCCCGTACGTACGTTTTAACCCTAGCCACCGGGGTTCATACCCGCAAGGCCTAACTTAAATAGGTATATCTTAGAGGTCTTCTAGATACCTTTCAAATCAACATTAATATAAGTATATCATAGAGGTCTTCTACATACCCTTAACAATATATTATTTTCACAATCATCAATATATTCATTATGATTTAATCATTCACAATTATCATTTTTAATCAGAATATTTATTAAGATTTAATCATCATAATCATCAATCAATAATCATTACCATAATAATCAATCAACATAATATTCAATAACAATTAGCGGCCTAGCTTCGGGTTTTAACTGTTGAAACACGGGTTTATCGCTTTTTCGTACTAAAGCCGTGTTCGTTTTTATGACAGGTTTTGATAATGCCAAACCGCCGTGAACGAGACAAGTTGTTGAATATACAAGGCGAGAAATAAATATAAGAAGAAAGCAAGAGAACAAGAGCTAAAAGAGACCAAGAACGAAGACCGTAGTCTTTAGCGTCGTTGAGTCGGTCACAATGTGATCAAGACCGACCCAAGCTTTGCACTTTGGCTCTTTAGGCTAAAACATTTTTTATTGCATTTTACATATCATCAAAATTATTTTCAAACATGCTCAAACATATTAAAACACTTGGTGTTCGCCCAAACCAAAAACCAAGCCATCCGGGGTTCGACTTTCGGAAACCAGCGTTCGGCTTTCAGAAACCAGCGTTCGGCATTCGGTTATCGGCGTTGGCTTTTGGTGTCCGAACCAACGAAGTGGTTTTCAAAATTTTATGATTGGTTTTTACTTCTGGACACATTTAAATAGTTTTCCATAAAAAACACTTCAAAAACCATCTTTCGTTTTTTGTCGTTTGATAAAAACCATGCGAAACGGCATAAACTTGGCTAGGCGTGGTTTTTACTTAAATGGAGTGGTTTTCGAGTCTTTTTGTTTGGGAATTTTTTTTGAATTCATTTAAATGGTTCTCCAATCAAAACATCATGAAAACCACCTTTCGGTTTTGTCTTTTGGTAAAAACCACCCGTGTACAGCATTGACTTGGTCATCCGTGGTTTTTACCTTAACGACGTGGTTTTCAAAATACAAAGCTTATTTTGACATCAAAATACATTAAATAAGTGTTTTAAACACTTAGTTTTTACTTTGGAGAACTTTGCATTTTTCGGTCGGGTTTTAGTGTTGGTCGGCTTAGCCATGGTTCTGGACAAGCCATCTACCCAGCGATGGTAGAGTTCACCCATGCATGGGAAAGTGATCCCGGGATTCCAGAATCATTTCACCCAGCGATGAGAGATATTACCCATCGATGGGTAAGCAGCCTTCAGCCCAATTGAATTCCAGAACCATGCCAAACAGCGATGGGAAGCTCTACCCATCGTTGTTCAAGCCTTGGTCCAACATTATCACAAGGCAGAATGCCCTTACCCAGTGATGGGAAGCTTTACCCATCGATGGGAACCCAGCGATGGGAAGGCTTAACCATCGATGGGAAGGCATGACCGTTGCAAGTCATTTAAGGCTGATTCTTTCCTTATTTGAAAGTCAACCTCCCACCCAGCGATGGGAAGCATTTACCCATCGATGGGTAGGTGACCGTTGGCTTCAAAACTAAAGGAAAATTGGCCTACCAGCGATGGGTAAGGTCCATACATCGCTGGAAAGCCAATATCCTGCAGATCCCAAATTTATTCAATCCCATAAATCAAGCCAATCACCCCTTTAATGTATTGGTCCGTTGGAGCCTATTTTGGCACTATAAAAAGGGGTGTTTGGGTCTGCTTTACACATCAATTCACTTCACTTTATTCATATTATCATTGCATCCAAACAACATTATTTTCCATAGCTTTCTAGAGCCAATTTGTGAAGTTTGAGTTGTTCTTGAGCGTATATAGTTTACTCAACATCTACTCTTAAAGAGAGTCTTGTTCTTGAGTGTTCTTAGTGTTGTAAACACGTTTAGGGAAGCTTGTTTCCCTTGGTTGTCAAAGGAAAGATATTTTCCTTCGGGTTGAAGTCTTGGAGTGCGGTATCTCCAAGCAAGTGTATTGAGGCTCGTGGGACTCGAGTTCTCAGATTGTAACGGTTTGTTAAGCACCCGTAAGCTTAACGGAAGTAGTGTAGCTCGAGAGAGTCTCTCGGGAGACTGGACTAGCCACACGTTGTGGTGAACCAGTATAAATCTTGGTGTGCTCCCTTTACTCCTTTCGGCCCAAAGCCCAATAACAATTATTATTATTATTTTTATTATTATTTTTATTATTAATCAAAAAAATTTGATTACTTGAATAATTATTCATTAATAATTCTAGGGTATATTTTGGGGCATTACAGGGTCCTTGCGAAGTCGAACTCATGCATCATGAATCATTTTGCATCGCATCGTTTGTAAATAATTATGCAGATCTTAATTATCAAATTTATATGTGGTATCTCGTACTTTAGTACAGGTACGATTATGACTATATCTATGTGAAATATTGCTATGTGTTTTATTGTTAGTTTACCACTCAGCTTATGCTGAACGTATAGCGTTGTTTTTGCTATACGCAGGTAGGCGTGATAATCACGGAGCCTGACCTGAATGATTGGGAGATTGGGGTGGCGGACAGGCGACGACGTGGACCCAAATTATTTCTCGTTTAATATTACAAACAGTTTTGGGCTTGAACCCACCTTTGTTGCACTTAATTCATTTGGACTTAACGTTTGTTTCTTTATGCTTCTGCAATGTAACATTTCTTTTAAGGGAATTAATTTCCCAACAGTTTTACTTTAATAAATATATCAAGGGTTTTCCGTTTTACAAAAATTAATTCAAGAAGTTTATATAGATGGTCCTAAATACCATGACCCCTCCGGTCCGTTAGGCCACGGCGAACCGAGTCCGCGGGACGGAGGGTGTTACAGAATCTCTTGTGTGCATGTTCATGACGTTTATCATTCTTTTCAACAACTTGTAGGGGATCTTGTTCCAGAAAAATACTCTATTTAAATTGTTACAGTGTAGGAGCGTGACACAAAGAATTATAACCCGACCCCGGGGGATGTAATTTATTTGAAAAATGCTAGGGGTACACCTTTGGTGTACCCCATTTGTCCCTCGCCCCCTCCATTACCACAAAAATGGATAAGAATTTTAAAAAAATTAAATAAATAAAAAATAGATAAAAGTAGGTGGTGTAGAACTGTAGAAGGAGGTGGAGAACAAATGAGGTACACCAAAGTGTACACCTAGCATTGCTCACTTTATTTATTGTTCCCAATTCCCTACTAGTGGAAAGTGAGATTACTGCTAAAAAAATTGCTGGTCTGCGCCTTTTTACAATCAGACGGAGAGGAGTTCACTAACCCAGCATTTCTAAAGAGATTACCGGAATGGCGTCGGCGATTTTGAGATCCGGCTTCCGCTCCGCCCTACGCGGTGGTGTCTCTCCCATAACTGCGGTTTCCAAGCGTAGCCTCGCTTCCTCCGCCCATCTCGACGAGGCTGGTCAGTGTTGATATTCCTCCTATCTTTTTCCTATCCGCACCAGTTTCTTTTCCCGATGCACCGATGATCAATTCGACGAGCAAATCATTTTTAGCTGTGTAGATCTAAGGATTTTCTCATCCTAGATATCCTTTGATTTGAGACGGATGATGGATATTTGCTCCTTTTTTCGGTTTGATTTTGTATGCGAAATGTATGGACGGGATAAAATATATTGTAACGCCCAAATTTGCAGGCTTTGGATATGAGATTGCGAAACTGTGTGTTGAAGATTGCTTGTATCGTTTTAATCAGATTGAGTTTAATGTTTTGTGCGCAGCCGAAGCTTCAAAGTGGGAGAAGATCACCTATGCTGGAATGGTTGCGTGCAGTATCCTTGCAGTTGTTGTTCTTTCAAAGGGTCATCCCCACCACGACGAGCGTCCTGTAAGATTACTACATTGTTTCTCTATACCCTCCATGATTTTATTATTGCATCCAATGTTGTATCTGTGTAGATGTAAACATCCAATTATAATTATTTGTGGCCGTGATGTTGATTGACTATAAATAAGATATTGCAAAACCATCTCATTGGGTGAAATATACTCACAGTTAACTTTCTCTTTTTATGATTTTTTTTCTTCTAGTTGTCCATCTGTGTTTTTCTTGTGTTTTCTATGTTAGAAAAGATATTTACCAACACATGTTTTCCATGTATTTGGACCACTAGTGGTGGTTGATGTCGGTAGCATGGTGATGTCTGACAGTGGTTGGTTGCTTTGGTGGTGATATGGCAGCATGTTCGGTGTTTGTGGGTGATACAAACAATGGTGATCACTAGTTGCGATGATTGACAGTACTAACAGCAAGTATAGCCATTGGGGCTTGCGGTGGTTATCAGTGAGAGCAATTGATTTAAGTGGTAGCGATGTCAGTAGTTGTTAGTGATAGAGATTGTGTTCATATTTGCATGTGTCAAGAAAGGTGTAGAACTGTCAGTGAGTGGGTGAGGTAGGGTCAGAGGGTAACAGAATGTGGTAATGGGATCTTACTGATAGTAGGAGGGTTCACAAGTCACAACCTTGTAGATTGTCGATGTTTGGATTAGTGATTGATTTTAACTTTAGAAATCTATTTTATAATGTTAAAAACATTTAAAAGATGATTTTCACTTCCTCTATCCCAAAATGAAGTTTGCAGGTTGACTTCCTAAGTAGTTTTTAGAGAAAAAGCCAAAAAAGTTAAATAGAATTTTGTTTTCCTAAATTGGAAAACTTTCCCATTTCACAAATGCACACAAATTTGTTAAAGAAAAAGGTAGGTTCTCCCCGCCCCACGCACTAGCATCCCCGTCCCTGATTCTCGCAGCAGGTTAAAAACTGTCCCCATCGTCGATCGTCGAACTTCGCAGATACACAATCCCCATGGATATCCGCAAGATTTTGAAAATAAATTAAGACCCGGATTTCAATGAATAAAAATGTATATTTATAATCTTGAGAAATAGTTAATAATTGAAATAAAACAATTCTTAGTTCCCATAACATAAAATTTAATGGACAAAAATATAACAGAAACTAGGGAAGATAGTTTTGGTCATTATTTTGATGATTCGTTTAAATTGAACTTGGAAAAAAGAACACCAAGCTTGACCTGTTGAGGTTCTTGAAGCTCCAAAACATTAATAACGATGATGGATGAATAGAAGATGAGTGAGGCACAAGCTTTGATCAAGAGAGGATGAGTGGTTTTGGTTGAACTGTGATTGTCTTGAGGTGCAAACATCAAAACATGAGGCTGAAACTTAAAGAAAAGGTGTTGTGATGGATAAGAGAGCAGGTGAGTAAGTGAAGACCATGAGTGATTAAAGATAGAGTTAGTATTCATGGGAGGGGAGGTTTTCGTCACTTAGGGTCAGTTTATGTATACGAAGCTTATAGTATACCAATAAATATGAAATGCTAATTTAATCACTGATGTAGGGACCCCATGGGACGGGGAATATGCTGATGTTCCCCATCCCTCTTTCCAAATTAATGGCAGGGAATATTTGTCTCTATCCCCATCCCCATGGGGAAAAAATCTCCAATATTGGGGTCCCAATCTTAATTCCCCAAAGGGATCCCATTCCCCACGCTCTCCACTCCCATTGCCATCTTTGGAGAGGATCAACTTCAGAGAATATTGGAGGAGGCCAGGAGGGGATGGAAGGGATTCCTGAGATGTAGGGGATGTGAATCGATGACGGGTGAGACTTGAGAGGGAATACAATGTGGTGGTCAACCAAGGACATCGCACTCTTATGCTCTCATTCATTGCCCCACATGAATTTCACACTTCTAGTGAATAACTAAATATTTCTTTTTGCTATTGTACATTAAACCATGATGAGGATGGGGTGGGCGTCAATATTGCATATAGTCTGTAATCTTTATAATAGCAGAATGGTTTAAGTAAATGGATGTTGCATGCTTGCATGAGCGTTAGCTGACAAAGTCTCGTTATGGCTTGAAGAAAAAAGTCTATAGGGAAACCATCTTACCAACTTTGGTATATGGGAATTTTGAATGACAAAGAATGAACAAGAGCAACAGTTGGAAGTTGCAAGTTTGTGAATGTTGCGATGGACATGTGGCCGTATCATGTTGGACAAGATACCAAATGCGGTCTTGTGGGAAGAGTTATGGTCACACCCTTTTCAAATAAAGGATGGATGATAGTCGGCAATGGTTTGGCCACATTCACCATAGAGATGTGACGGCACCAGTGATGCGTGGAAAGCTTTTGGTTGAGTGGACGAGGATAAAAGGCTGGCCACATAGAATATGGGGTGATGTGTTGAAGCTGGATGTGGCAGCCTTAATTTTTCTGAAGAGTAAAGACATGACCTCTGTCAGACAGGGAATTCTGGAGGCACCAGATTCAAGCAGTAGATTTTTTATAGGGTTTGAGAGGGTGCTTTGTTGGGGTTAGGGTTTTGTGACCGTGTAGTAAGTGTGTGTGAGTATGTTTTCTTCTTTGTTTTGCGTGATTGCTTATCCTCTCGCATTGTCTTTTGTTTTTGAATATCTCTCATTGTCATATTGTTTTTGCTTACTTTTGTGCTTTAACACTGTTTACACTACCTTACACTGCTTCTTGGGTGTATGTCACTTTTCCTTGACTGTACATTGTAGTAAGTTATACATGATTTGTTCGGTATATGCATTCTACTCTTTTAGCTCATTATATACTTCTCTTCATAAGTTCATATACGGTTTTATCTTAAAAAAATTCAAAAATATATATTCATTTTGTATTAATAATTTTATCCTTTACCTTTCTTCTGATTGTGCTAATCATATACTACTGCATGGTTTGGTAGGGTTTTATAAAATTCCATATTATAAAAAGTTTAGTGTAACTATAAATTGTAGCATTATATTATTGTCTGGTTAGACCCACATTTCCTGATCTGTTTCATCATTACTCATTACCGAACTACCCAAGTGCAATTCCGGATTACATCGTCTGATCATATGCTCTTATAATCTAAATCTGATTAGACCTACATTTCCTGATGTGTTGCTGCAATTGCAGGCATATTCATACATGCACATTCGCAATAAGGAGTTTCCGTGGGGTAATGCTTTCTATCTTAATTGCAAAGTTTACTTGTATTGTTGCATGTTCTTTTTGGGTGCCTTCTTGCTCGTAAAACTTACATAGGGTGGATCTTTATATCTGATCTTTAACAACAACCTCGCAGAGGTTTGGGGGTCAAGATGTACGCACCCTAACCCCCCCCCCCCAAAAAAAAAAAGATAAAAAAAACTATTTTCGGTAGACCATCGATGCATTGCTTCTTTTACTACCCGAAACTTCATTGAAAGTAAGAAGCGAAGGAAGTTTGATATGTTATTCTGATATATGTAGCTCTTTGTATGTGGAATATATGAACAATATGGGTGAACATTGTTATTGTGAGTTTTCTGCACATTTTTGTTCAAACAAATTAAAAATCTGTGGTTGGGATTCATTTATTAGGGAAAAAAATAACGCGAACCACGTATTGGTTTCCTTAATATAAAGTGAGGATAATTTTGGTTTCTTGTTGCATTTGAAAGTTGTATTGATGATCAGCTGATTTTGTTTAAATGCAGGTCCAGATGGCCTTTTTGAGGTAAAGCGCCATTGATGGCTGACGTCATTGTCCTGGAGACCAGAAATAATTTTTGATCGGAAACTGTTTTCAAGACTTAATTCATTCTCATTTGCTGTGCCTTTTTTTTTTTCTTTTTTTGGTACAATGCTATGTGCCATTTGAAGTGGCAGCCCAATTTTTTTTTAAATAATATTTTTTTCTGATTCATTTGTCACTTATATTTGATTATTATTGGGAAACTAAGTTGACCAAATTTTATTAAAATGTAAAATTTAGGGTTAAATATTTTTGCCGTACAATTTATATACTTGCCAAATTATTGGTCATAGATACGTACTCGTATCATTGATTGTAAAAAATCAAATGTAAATTCTTTTTGGGTCTAAGCAGCATTTAAATTTTGTTCAAACTCCAAAACTCATGTGTAATTTTTAAGATTAATTGAAATCAGGGAAAAAATATTGTAAATGATAAATTTGAGTTAATAAGTTTTTGAAAAGGTAATTACCATTTTATAAAAAATTAAATAAAAGGAAAGAGAAAATAATCGAAAATGGAAAAATTGATAAAAGTAAATATTCGATTCCTTTAAAAAAAAATTTGTTTCTTTAGTTTTTTTTGACATGTAAAGTTTCTTTATTTTTCTCCTGCCACCTCATATATTACACTTAAATGTTGCTAAATGTCATGTTCTTGTAGCTTGGAGTCTAAGGATAACTTTTGGATACAAATATAATTACGTACATATTCAATTTGAGAAATATTTGACTGCCAAATATTAAAACAGACACAAAATACGAATTGAATGCGGAGTATTTGTCAAAACAAGTGCTTACGTATGGCTTCATCTCATCCTACAATAAGTGTACAACAATTGTATTTCCTTCCTACCATAATAGATTGTAAACAGTACAAAACTAAGAATTATTTTAAGTTTTTTCAATTCATCTTATTTTAAGATTGGTACGTAAATTAAAAACTACATCAAATAGTGATATAAAACAAGAGGTAAAAAGAATATTTTAGTTTATCAATTAATTAATGAAAATGTACAAATAAATAAAAGTTATCGTTCCTTCAAAAAATAAAAATTATCATGATTTTGAAATAGTGAATATTGTAATCAATGGTGATAGAGGGAGTATGATAAAGATGTCAATACTCATTACTTCTTCAATCTAACTATATGTCATGTTTGAATTGTCTTTTTACAAATAAAAATTAAAATAGATAAATTTTAATCATCAATTCACTACTTTGTAAAAATTGCATTATATACTAATAAAATAAAACATATTTTTTTTTAAATGTTTACAAGATAAGATAAATTAAATTATTTTTATACTAATTTGTATTTTTTATTTAAAAGACAATTAAAATTCATCCAGATTAACTGTAAATATTTAAATTGGATAAATACGCTAAAATTGAGGTAGTATTTTATTTTAAATATCTGGTAGGATTTTTGAGCAGTCTTTTGCTCCTCTGATCATCAGGCAATGCCAAATCCACAATCAAGGAGGGGTTATGAACTATTAATTTTATTAACGGAACACCTTAGGTGCCTGTATCATTTTGATGTCAAAGTTTCTAATGTAAAAAAAACCGTTGTGTTTAAATATAGCTAAAGCAATAGTCCTCGTGTCATTCTTTGTCAATTTTAATTATTCCCTATTCACTATTTTACCTCATTTTAAATTCAAAATTATTCTTGATTTATTGATATTTTCATATCAATATCAACTAGTGTATAAAACTCCACTACTTCTTAACATACGTGCCACTCTCTCATATTGAAGGCAAATTCTTGCATTAATCTAAAGGTCCATGATAGATATTTACAGAGTATATGAGAGCTAAACAAGCATTTGGTTACTACCCAGATAAACACTTTTTAAATTAAAAAGAATTTGTGTGAGAATGTGAATGTCCTTATGCACCTTGCAGAGCTTAAGTAATTCAAATAAAATATTCGAATAAAAAGAATGATCAATGATGTGTAAACATTAATAACGTAAACTTGTAACTGAATGCAGTTAGCAAAAAATGGTACAATTTGCTTCCATGTAGAAAAGCCAACAAAGTACAAACAAATTCTTAATGCAATTCATAAAGTATGACTCTGTAGCAGCAGCAACATCTTTGTTACTGCAGTATTTTCTTAAGTTTTTGAATGTGGGAATTGGATTGGATCACTTAACTCTGGTTAAGCCTGGTTTCACCACGGTTAACGATTGTGCCATTGTCATTATGGGGATCCACAGCTGTGCTAACTGAACCCGAGTCATCACTGCTTTGTCGATCCGGTGTAGAATCTGAAACAGACTCCCCACTACCGATTGATACAATGTTGTCATTCGTTGAATCTGTACCAGAACCTCCAGCAATGGGAACGTCTTTGTTTTCGTTTCCAGCCTGTGCAGAACTAGGGGTAGAGTGGTCTTCTTGCCACACTCCATTTGCATTCCCTTCAATCAGCGATGATGACTTCATCATTTTAGTTTCTCCACCCTCGTCTTCGTTAATGCCATTGGGGGTAGTGTGGTATTTTGCTTCACCCTGTACATCTTTCGTCTCGTTGCTTTCTCCACCCTCATCTTCATTAACAGCATTGGGGGTAGAGTTGTCTTTTACTTCACCTTGTACATCTTTTGTCTCATTAGTTTCTCCACCCTCATCTTCGTTAATGCCATTGGGGGTAGAGTGGTCTTTTATTTCGCCCTCCATGCCTTTCCTCTCGTTACTTTCCTCCCCCTCGACTTCCTTAGTTTCGCTTATTTCCCCACTTTTACTCTCTTCGTCCTCCCCATTTCCTTCTTTGCCCTTCATATTCTCCTCTACCTTTGTGTCGTTCTCTTCGCCTCCTATTTTACTTGTTTCCTCGCTCTCATTCTCTTCGATTCCATTATTGTGACTAGTTTCTTCTACGTGATCGATATGCGTATCGACCTTAGGATCCTTCTCTTCACTCACACTATCTTTTACTTCCATCTCTTCACCTCCATTTTCAATTGTTTCCTCACTTCCATTGCTTTCATCCGTCTTTTCTTTGATAATACTATTTTCCTCCCCACTCCCTTCTTTGCCATTCATATTCTCCTCTACCTTTTCGTTGTTCTCTTCACCTTGTTTTTTACTTGTTTCCTCACTCCCATTCTCTTCGATTCCATTATTATTGTTATCATTAGTTTCTTCTACTTGACCATCTTTCTTTTCATCCGTGTTGTTGCCATTCGTATTGACCTTAGGATCATTCTCTTCATTCCCGTTCTCTTTTGCTTCCATCTCTTCACCTCCATTTACACTTGTTTCCTCACTTCCATTGCTTTCATCCTGTTTTTCTTTGATAATACTATTTTCCTCCTCTACTTTCACTTCGTTTTCTTCATCTTTGTTTTCACCATTTTCCACGCTTTCATTCTCCTTGCTCCCCCCATTATCATTTATCTCTTCGTTTCCATTCCCGTCCACGCCATTTTCATCCTTTTCCTTGTTCTCTTCCAAGACATCCCTTTCAATGCTCTCCCCATTTTCTTCTTTCACTTCTTGATTGTTCTCATCATCAAAACTTTTCCCTTTCTCCTCCTCTTCCTCGTCTTGTTGCTCCCCATTACCTGAATCTTCGGAATTCGCTTCCTCCAAACGAGGTTGGAGGTCTTTCCTGCCCAACTTGAAATCTTCAAATCCGTTGTCTACCTTCTCAGAGAGAGGCTCGTGTTCTCCCTTTGAGGTGTTTCTATACCGAGATTGTTGGATTTGGTAAAGAAGCCAGACACAAACACCTACAAGTACACATACTTGAAGAGTGTGTTTCGCTTTGAATCCCATGTTCCTCTGGTTCCTACGCGGCGACTGCTTGAACATGATGGGTTTGCTGTTTTAAATGCCAGCAAGCTCTGTGAATTTTTGTGAGCCACATATTCAGTTTTTTAAGCGGGAAGTAAGAAAGTGAAAACTCCATTCTCGAAAGGAGGGAGTAGTAACTACGGGGTAAAAATTATGACAAATTAGGCTAGCAAAATAAATGTTAGAGTCATCTTTATGATGGAACAATACAAGGATCAAATACCCTAATTAGAGATAAAATTATTCTAAAAATCTTGCAAATGGGCATTCAACCACTTATCAAAACTCAATATGACAGAGAACAAAGAGGGAAAAAGAAAAGATGACTGTGTTGATCCATAGTGATTAGGGTGTGCTATCAATGTAAATGCTGAATAACAACAAAGAAATGACATGGATTAGGATAAAAAAAAGAAGGAATTGTCTAAGAACAATCTGAACTTCTTGCATTTAGCCAAAAATGATCCCCCATTTCAAAATATTCAAGTAATTATCACATCTTCTTCATGAAGGTTTGTGCAGTAAATGCGGAAATCCATCAATGTCGAAGTTGGAATTATTATTGAATGAATAAGTTAAAGATAAAATTACTACTGAATATTTTGGACTGAACTCCATGTTAATATCATTCTGGGAAACTTATCCTCAAAACAAAGATCAACCCAAGAAGCAAGTAAACCAAACAGATCCCAATCAATCAATAAACAGAACCAAACACAGTGAAACCCCATCATCAGGAGCTAATAATAAGATCAAGAACATGAAGAAGAAGAAGAAGAAGAAGAAAGAGATGGCTTACAATACCCAGTGAGAGAAAGTCCTGTGAATCCTTGGGAGATGATAAATAAGCAGTTTTGTATTGGTACTTTGAGCAAACAGTTGAACTGCACAATCCCAAGAACAAATACTGATATGATAAATTTCTCCAGAAGCGACTTTCAGAATAACTACTTCTACTACTACACTTTCTTAGATCCCAGATTGGATCTAAGTGTAAAGATTAAAAAAAACTACTCCCTCACTTTTCCTTCTGGTATAGCTTTTCCAATGCCTCAATTTCATAAACTTGGCCGTGTCTCTGTAAATTAGTTTTAATTTTTTGCATTTAACTTTTGAATTTTGATTTATAATTAAAATAAAATATTCAGAAAGTAAAGTTTAAATGATACTTCCTCCTTAATATACGTGCAAGTATTACGAGAGATAATTGAGGAGTGTAGGACTTGGACTTGCAAGAAATATTTTAAACCACTCCAAAGTCAAAGTTATTATGGAGTACGAGCATCTCCAACCATAGTAAAATGACTTGCTATATGTTATAATTTGACAAGCATATACAAAATTTCATGCTCCAAGGGGTTATTCAAAATTTGACTAGCTTGTTAAAAAAAGAAAATAACTTGCTATTTATAACAAGCATGCTAGAATATAGCTAAACAAAAATTAATGTGAATTTCTTTTGCAATGATATATACTGCACAAATACTCCGTATAACATTTTTTTCCCGATGTGAATGTGATTTTTTTTACCATAAGAAGAGTTGTTTGATTTATTTTATTTTAATTAGAAACATTTTATTTTATATTTTTAATTACATACTGTTATTTTAGGAAGGGGTATTTTAGGAAGATTGGGTATGAAAGCGTATAACGGGAAGTTCTTTTCCGGACATAAAAAAACATAGAATGAGAAGTTTTTTTCCGGACAGAGGGAGTACTTTAATTTGTTTTACATTTACACGGATAAATACAATTCAAGAACTTTTATATTTTATGTATTATAATGGTTATTGGAACAAAATATATTGGTTAGTTACACCCTCCGTCCCAAAAAATTATATATTTACTATTATGACATCTCGATAACTCTTATTTTTTTTCGTGTTTCCACTGATCAGTTGATAAAATAAAATATTTTTTATCAGTATTTGTTTTGTAGAGTTTTTTATGTAAATTTTAAATATAATTTTTAATTTTGTATTTTTACAAATTTGTAAATAAAATTATTTTAAAAGTCATGAGGTTTTACAAGTTGATCAAAATGAGTAAAACATTTTGGGATGAAAAGAGTTTAATATAACAAGTTATGATTGGAAAAGAGAGCAAAAAGTGGTTTGTTATACTACTATTTATTTGCTAAAAAAAGCAATAGCAAGCCACAAATAACAAGCTCTTTTGGAGATGCTCTAACATTTTGTCACATGAGATTGCTATTCTTCATAACACATTTCTAATTTTGTGGAAACTCTAACGATCTAATGGTTTTGTGAAATGTCGGTCAATTGTCTAGTTGTCCCGATAAATTCAATAATTACATAACAATGGTCTTTACTTTCCAATATTTCTTTCGTCTTACAATTGATGTCACTGTCCGCAAAACGAAAAAAATATGATTCTTTTTTAATTCATTTTATTTAAAACTTGATGTAGAAATGAAATGCAAAACTTGCACATTTAAAAACTACATCAAAATTTGTACAAAATAAGATGTGACAATAATATTTTATTTTATAAAATTAACAATCAAAAGATACAAATAAACAAAAATTATCGTAAGTTTTGAATAATACACAATGGCATACATTTTGGGATGGAGGAAGTAAAATGTTGTCTAATATCCATGTGCTTGTTATGTGAACCATATAATATTTACGGCAAGTCTAAAATGACACAAGTGCTACAGGAGTCATTTGCTTACACCAGTTCATTTGAGGTACCTACGGTGCTCCGTTTGTAAAAGCGACGGTTCCTATCCCCTTTAACCCTCCCCTAAACCCCCACCCCAGCCCCCCTCCCGCCCCCTCCCTACCCTGGCAGTACACTAGTGTACTGCCAGGGTAGGGAGGGGCGGGAGGGGGGGCTGGGGTGGGAGGGTTAGGGGGTACGAACCGTCATTTTTACAAACGGGGCACCGTAGATACCCCAAACGAACTGGTGTCATTTTAGACGCTCCCTAATATTTATAGTAAGACTGGAGAGACGCTCTCACTTGCGTGATGGGAAAAAAGACTATGACCGAAAAGATACATCGAGTTATATATTGGAATTGAGATCCAAAAAGTTGAGTCCAAAGAGGTCCTTGAGACTTGTCTGGTTTTAGAGCATGTTTTCTTTAACTTATTCTTATTACTTTCTCCATCCGTCTCACATAAATCTTCTCATTAGTCATTTCTATTTATCCCCATTAATCTCTCTACTACTTTTTTAACATTTAATGCGGAGTATATAACTACCCCACTAACTATATTTATCATATCTTACCACCTCATTTATACTATACTCATTTTCATTAAGGATATTTTGGTAAATTTTTATTTTTTTTCAAATCTACATGAAAATCACAAAAAATCAAAACGAGAACATCTTTGTGAGACGAATGGAGTATTGCTTATTCTTATTGGAATCACTTTAGTTCAGTTCTGATCAAGACAGATCAGATCAAACCAAAAATAGTCTCTTATGTAATTACATTCAAATCAGATCAAACCTGATCTAACCATGACAATCAAATCAAAATGATTTAGATTAGGTGAAAAGAACAAGTCATCAAACGAATAGTTTTATTCGTTTCTTAATTTTCAGTAAAGTATTAGGCTGGTCTCATGCCGGAAGATTTTTTTCAAAAGACTAGATCGAGATCGGACTAGAACTAGAATCAAGAGAGTATAATCTAAAATTCATTCATTCAGAGAGACACTAATCTTACGTGGAAAGTTATTTTCTAAGAGATATTAATAATGTCAACCAGGCAGCCTTTGATTAGTTTGATATCATCATTTGTTATTGTAGCACGATTGAAATTTCTTTATCCCCCCTTGTATTGATCTCAATCTTGGAATAAATTAGGCAGATGATAGAAATGAAGAGGAAAGGGTTGAAAAAAAGGACTAGTGAGATTGAGCTCCTTAACCTTAGTCAATTCCATCGCATGAATACTTTTCAAATCCATCAAATAAAAAGTCTTACTCCGTATGTATACAATTATACATCGCTCATCCATTTATTGAGACCCTTAAAATATATTGTGCTGAATGTATTTGTTTAATTTGATGTTTTCAAGTTATATTTGAGTAAATTGTAATCGATGATTAATCTGAATTTATGTTATACTTCTTTCGTTCCTTAAAGTCCTTCCCGTCTTGATTTTTTGGAAAATAAAGTGAGAGATATTTTGGTGTTGACTTTGCAAAAATAACGATAAAAGTAGGATATGATGGATAGATTATTAGTAAAAATGTATGATGTAATTAGTAGGTATTAGGAAGTATAATTAAATTAGGATACTTCTTTCCTTTCCTACTAGGATTATTCTTTCCTTTCCTACTTGTACTTTGATTACTCTTGTATTCCCTATATATAGGGTCATATCTCTCAATATTCAATAAGATAAGTTATTATCAAATTGTATCATGGTATCGGAGCTAAGGCTCTCAAAAACCTAGCCTCTCTTTTTTTCCGACCGCCGCCCACCATGGCAGCCCCGTCGGATCCTTTGGCGTCCTTACCCTCCGGAGTAAAACTTTTGCTTCGGAGTCTCCACAACTTAATCCCAGAAAAACTCACCGAAACAAATTATCCGGCTTGGTCTCTCAATGTCCAGACAGCTCTTTCAGCTAATCTCCTCCTTGGATGGATTGATGGTCATGAAGCAGCCCCGGCGCCAACTATCTCCAAAAATGATAAAACCGTCCATAATCCAGAGTATACCTCCTAGACCATCGTTGACACACAGATCCGCGCCTGCCTCCTAGCGGTCATCAGCCCCTTCGTTCACAAACATGCTCGCGGCTTCACCACATCTGCTGCCCTCTGGGATGCTTTGGCCGCACGGTACAACTCCGTGTCCACCGCTCATGTTTATCAGCTTCGGGACAAACTCCACACTCTTCATAAAGGTACCAAAACAATGACACAATACCTTGATGATGTGGCAACTATTCTCTCGGATCTCGATGCCTTGAAAGAAGAGATCCCTGAACGTGATGTGGTGAATGCTGTTATTCGTGGTCTTCCCACCGAATACTCATCCTTTAAGCAAAACATTCGCATGAACAATACCAATATTTCGTTAAATCAGCTTTCTGGATTGCTGATCTCCGAAGAAATAAACCTGGAGATGGAGAATAAACTCAGCCTCACCGAGTCTACCATCACCGAACCTCGCACAGCACTTCTCGCTACGAACGGTCGAGGTCGCGGTAGAGGAGGCTACCGCGGTCGACCATCACCTGGACGTGGATACAACAGCGGATGTGGAGAAAGGAACAACGATCGACCGTCCCAGGGAAACGGTCGACAGTCACGGGATCTGCCAACCTGCCAAATCTACGAGAAACGAGGTCACTCGGCGTCTGCGTGCTGGTATCGATTTGATGATTCTTATACTGCGAACTCCTCCTCCAGTGCTCCCCGTGCAATGCATGCATCTACGAGTAATCATTCTGGAAACTGGTATCTGGACACTGGTGCCAACACCCATGTCACATCTGATTATTCTCAGCTACAATCTCCTCATCAATACACCGGTACTGATGTTATTACCGTAGGCAATGGTCAATCCCTACCCATCACACACTCTGGCTCAGGTTTTGTCCATACTCTTAATGGTAAATACCACCTTTCTACTCTTCATTATGTCCCTTCCCTTACCTCCAATCTATTGTCTGTCCATCGATTTACCAAAGATAACAACTGCACTCTTGTTTTCAATGCCAATGATTTCCAAATAGTGGACAATCCTACCAACCAGGTGCGGTACAAGGGCCTCTGTGAGCATGGGTTATACACACTTCCTTCCAAACTCCGAACCATTGCGTATCAAGCTATCCAAGAGTCCACTTGGCATCGTAGACTCGGTCATCCAGCTCCTGCGATTGCCAAATCTATTTTGTCTTCCTTAGGTTTTCAGTTTTCAGAGCCTTTACTTTGTGAATCATGTTATGTCTCTAAGTCCTATCGTTTACCTTTTGAATTGTCTGAACATAAGGCCACAGCGCCCTTTCAATTAATACATTCTGATGTTTGGGGTCCCACCTCTGTTCCTTCCTGTAGCGGTTTTCGATTTTATATCTCTTTTGTTGATGATTTCAGCAAATTTACCTGGATTTATCCCCTAAAACATAAATCTGAAGCTTACTTTGTTTTTGTGAATTTTGAAAAAATGATTAAAACTCAGTTTAATTATCACATCAAAATTTTTCGAAGTGATAATGGAAAAGAATTTGTAAATAACGCTTTTGGCCTTTTCCTTCAAACTTCAGGAGTCCTTCATCACAGCTCTTGTCCCTACACTCCTGAGCAAAATGGGGTCGCTGAACAGAAACACCGTCATCTCATTGAAACGGTTGTTTCTCTTCTATACGACTCTGCTCTCCCGACTACCTTTTGGGTCGAAGCTCTTGCCACAGCAAACTATCTTATCAACCGTATGCCCACTAAAACTCTCTCCAACAAATCTCCCTTTGAAACTCTTTATAATCGTCCTCCTACATATACCCACCTTCGTGCCTTTGGTTGCTTGGTCTATCCATGGCTCCGCCCTTACACTCACCACAAACTTCAACCACGCTCCACTCCTTGTGTCTTCTTAGGATATCACCCCACCACTAAAGGGTATAAATGCTATGAACCCGTGTCTCAAAAAGTTTATGTCTCTCGTCATGTTCGGTTCGTCGAGGATCAGTTTCCATATCCCAAATTGTCATCCCTCCCGTCACCCTCTCCTATAACCCCTATTTTTCCTCCAAGCCCAGGCTCACATGCTCCTGTCCCACTGACGGTCCAACCCCAGACCCGTCCCACCAGTCACGAACGACAGCCCGACACCCTCCTTATGGACACACCACAGACGGTCCAACCCCAGAACCGTACCCCAACCCACCCTCGACCGTCACCTACGCCTCTCCAAAACACACAACCGGTTAACCGACCCCCGCCCCAAAACACACACACCATGCAAACCCGAGCCAAATCTGGAATTTTCAAACCTAAAGCCTATACCATTACCACCCTTGTTACTACCCCACCTACCACTGAGCCTAGCACTTACCGTCAAGCCTGTGGTAATAGTTTTTGGTGTCAGGCTATGGATGAGGAGTTTATTGCTTTGAATGAGCAACGTACATGGGACTTGGTTCCACCACCCAAGAACCGCACTCCGATTGGTTGCAAATGGGTGTATCGCATTAAACGGAATGCTGATGGATCTGTTTCAAGGTATAAGGCTCGTCTTGTCGCAAAAGGTTATCATCAGGAGTATAACATTGATTATAAGGAGACATTCAGTCCTGTGGTCAAGCAACAAACAGTGCGCTTGGTCCTCTCTTTAGCACTCAACCGTGATTGGCCTCTTCATCAACTAGATGTTAGCAATGCCTTTCTTCACGGTACAGTGGACAAGGAAATTTATATGGAGCAGCCCCCGGGGTACATAAATCCCACTCATCCTCACTATGTTTGCAAGCTCCGCAAATCACTATATGGTCTCAAACAGGCACCCCGTGCATGGTACACACGCCTCTCTTCTTTTTTGCAGGGCCTTGGATTCAAGTGTTGCATTCATGATACCAGCTTGTTCACCAGACACTGCTCTCGTGGGACTATTGTTGTCCTTGTCTATGTTGATGATATTGTTCTCACTGGCAGCTCTTCTACTCTCATCTCAGAAGTTACTCAGGCCATGCACCGTGACTTCAAGCTCAAAGAACTTGGACCTCTTCATTACTTCCTTGGCATTGAGGTTCAGCGCACGCAAGATTCTATACTTCTCCATCAATCTAAATATGCCCGTGATCTTCTACGCCGAGCTGGGATGTCCGACTATCATCCGGCTATTACTCCTATGGCTACGAGACCTATCACTAAGCCTTCGTTGCCTTTCAAGGATATTTCTCATTTTCGGAGCATTGTTGGCGGTTTACATTACTTGGCTGTCACTCGTCCAGACATTCAGTATGCTGTTAATCGAGTGTCTCAGACTATGCACAACCCCACTGAGCAGGACTATCATGCCTTGCAACGCGTTCTGCGCTATCTCAAAGGCACTTTGAATCATGATCTTCTTTTTCGCAAGGGGGGATTCGACCTATCTGTCTACTCTGACTCTGACTGGGCCAATGATAAAGATGATCACAAGTCTACCACGGGCTACATACTCCTACTCGGTCCTAATATCATCTCTTGGTGCACGAAAAAGCAGACTCGTGTTTCTAGATCATCCACTGAAGCTGAATATCGAGCTATGGCTGCAGGGGTTGCAGAAGCTATGTGGCTTCGATATATCACTGATGCACTGGGTATTCCTCCGTCCAAACCGAAGTTATACTGTGACAATGAGTCGACTATCTGTGTCACCAAAAATCTGGTTCTTCATGATCGCATGAAGCATGTGGGCACAGACTATCACTTTGTACGAGATGAGGTTATGGCAGGCACTATGACTCCACATCATGTTTCCTCCTCAGAGCAGCTAGCAGACATTCTTACCAAACCGCTTCCGCCAGTTCCTTTTGAGTACTTATGTTCCAAGCTGCCCCTCGTCTCCGTTGATCAGCTTGCGGGGGGATATTAGGAAGTATAATTAAATTAGGATACTTCTTTCCTTTCCTACTAGGATTATTCTTTCCTTTCCTACTTATACTTTGATTACTCTTGTATTCCCTATATATAGGGTCATATCTCTCAATATTCAATAAGATAAGTTATTATCAAATTGTATCAGTAGGGTATGAAAAAATAAGGGGTCAAAGTGGGTTTTTAATAGATAAGGAGAATGAGTTTAAGAGACGGAGAGAATATATTAATATAATGATATAAGATTTTGAAAATTCTCAACGAATTAAATCTAATGAAATTATTTTTATAGCAACATATATATATTAAAACATTTTATTTAATGAATTTTCTAAATCGGTCGAGTTTGATTTGAAAAGAATGGGAAATTCTACCCCATTGGCCCACAATATAAAGCAAGCAAGCAAGCAATTTGGGGTTCAATATTTTCTTAGTAATAAATCCCTGCCAGAAAAAGCCTTATTAGTGTAGCTATGGATGATGTGCCTGAAAAGACGAGGAAAAGTCATCAAGTTTATCTTCCTGCTGGTTTACTCGTAACCAAAATAATGGTAGTCTTGTCGGCGCTTCATCAGATCCATGGCGGTGCAGCCTCATCAATAATACACTTTAACTACACAAAGTTTCCTGAGATGATGAGCTATGAAGAAGACTTGAAGTTTGATGGAGATGTATTCCATGACCAGAATATGCTCCTCCAACTCACCCGGTGATTATTCTTCTCTTTGTCTCGCCCGATTTTTCGCACAGAAAATATTACTCCCTTCCTTCCATACTCTATCTATCACATCATACTTTTTCACTCATAACCAAACTATCACATTTTACTTTTACTCATCATATCATTGGCAAAATTGGAAAGTCATCCAGAATTAAACTTTCTTATTTTGGCCCTAAGTTAAAATAAAAAGAGTTTAAAGGAGAGAAGGGGAGGTAAATTTTTTGGACAAATGTGATAATATTACCTTATTTGCCCTTGACGGAGTGACGTTACAATTTTTAAAAGAGCAATGCTAGGGGTACGCCTTTCAGAGGTGTACTACATTTCTTCCCCACCCCTTTCTCCACTACTCATTTTTATCCCATTTTTATTTATTTAATTTTTTTTAGTTTTTTGCCCATTTTTGTGGTAATGGAGGGAGTGGGGGATAAATGAGGTATGAGGTATACCTTTGGTGTACCCCTATCATTTTTCTTATTAAAAATAAAGGTTGTGTGATATTTCACCTATTTAAGTCTTCTTGCCAAACATAACATGTTGGGGAAATTAATGATAACTTGGATGAATCGAGAGTTGTGTAAACACTTTCAGATTAAATATTTTGGTTGTTCACTCCAAAATTCAATCGGATAAAACTCGAAAGTATCAAGAACGAAATATGAGGATTGCTATAAAAAATCCGAACTCAAATCCGACCAAGGCTTGCAAGAATTTATAAACTTGCGGCAGAGGGAGAAGACGCCTATCGCGTCTCTTTCCCAAGTTACGCGATCCTTCGCGCGGAAGTTCTCCAAAATTCGATGCTATCCAATCGGAGGTTTTCTTTTAAAGAAAATCCGAAAATTAAAATTCCAATTGAATTTTTTAACATAGCGCCCAGCCAGGGGCTCTGCCCATTGGACCCCGCAGGGGCTGCCGCCCCTTGAACCCTACTCGGGGGCGCTGCCCCCTTGGAACCCCCGATGTAACGAGATTTTTATCGTAACAAACTCAATGAAGCGTGCACTCCGCACCACCAAACTTCATTGATGATTATTAAGATACCATTGGTCATAGTTTTTCCAATTAAACTAAAATATATAACATAACATTGCCAATCATAATATGTACACTTGACATTAGAAAAAACAAGAACTGAGTCATTAGAGCATGTTTGGGAAGGTTTAAAACCTCTTTGGCATGAGTGTTAGAATTTAGCTTAAGTAAAAAAACTATATCAAGGATAATTTTTAGTTTTAGCGTGTTAAAACGAGTATATGCATGCCTAAAGATTATTATCCAAAATTCTAACACTTATTACAAATACGGTTCCCAAACTGAGCCTAAATTAGATTATGAGTTATGACCTTAGTCTCTTAGATCACATGATGTCTGAATCTATAATAAGTTTATTTTAAGCAATATATAAGAAAAAGATTAAATATATAAATTTCTATCTATTATGCTCTTATACTTACGAGACTCCCTAAAGTGATACCACCCATCACACCAAGTTTATCACCGGGAGTCTTGCAAATACACATAATAATTATGGATCATGCTACACTTACACCAAAAATTGTACTCCAAAATTACACCAAATGTATACACTACTATTTTTATTGTTCACACTGACACAAAATGCTGGTGTGTGAATAATAATAATTTGTACTAATATTTTATGTATGTGAACTACCACCCTAACATTACACTGATACAAAATGAAAGTGCAAATCTGCAGAGTATAAGTTGGGATACAAATCTTGGAGTACACATAGCTTAATCCAATAATTATAGTGAATATCTGACTTTACGTGTTTAGAAGACATAATGGTGTATTGGTGTCAAATATGGTGTCAAAGTTTGAATCTCTTACATTTTGAATTGACTCTATTCCTCAGATATAGGAAAGACAGTGCAGGAAGAGTGACATACAATAAACTGTTACAACTCTGGGACAAAAACGCAGGAAAAACTGCAGACTTCACAACTCACTTCACCTTCGCCATTGATTCACCGGACCCGAACCACCGCGGAGATGGCGTCACCTTCTTTCTGGCCCACCCCAACTTTTCGCTCCCGGTCCCACCAGACGGCTCTGGGATCGGTCTGGTGGGCCGGAAACAGGTAGCGGATAACCCGAATTACACTCGAGAGCACCCGTTTGTGGCAGTGGAGTTCGACACGTTCCCGAACGAGGACGATCCGCCTTACGATCACGTCGGGGTCGACGTGAACGCAATGTGGACCCCGTACACGACCGAGTGGTACAGCGTCAAAGATGGGAGGAAGATCTGCGTCGAGATCACATACAATTCTAGCTCATATCAGTTGAATGTGGTGTTTGATGGGTACAAAGATGGGAATGAGATCAAGCAAAGCTATTCCCATGGAATTAATTTGAAGGAGGTCTTGCCAGATAAGGTCCAGTTTGGGTTGTCTTCTGCAACTGGACTTCTTTGGGAGAACCATACGCTGTGCTCTTGGTCATTTGATTCAAATCTTAGATTGTAGGGTATTTGAAACAAGACAAAGCTAATCCAATTTGAAGAAGCAAAATTAAGAAGGATTTGCTTTTGAAAGAAGCATTATTATTGGATTGCACAAAATAATTAAGCATTCTCATAGAGTGAAATAAAACTTCATAAATATTTTGTGAAGTGGTTTAAGAAACTTTATGCTACCTATCTTTGTGCTATTAAATAGCAGTGCTTCTATGTAATGAAAGCTTTTTTTTTGTTGGATTTTTTCCCTCAAAAATGAATAACTTGAACGGAGAGCATGAAATGTCATGCCTGTTTTTGATTTATTTTAAAATAAATATCTCATTTCATTTGAGGAAAGAAATGAGTAGCTTATATTATATCTTTCGTCTCTCCGTAATTTCATCATAAAATTTCATTTATTTAAATTACAATTTAATCAATAATATTATTGTGATATATTGTTGAATGAATAAGAGAGGAATACAAGGTATGTATTTATAAGTGAATGCATACATTCTAGAATTTTCTACATTAATGACTAACTATTATAGATAACAACCATAGTTATAATATATAATAATCTGCCGACTAAGCAGGTTGAGGTGACGATATGACGATATTATAATAATTACTATAATTAATGACGATATTATAATAATTACTTTAAGTATTATAGGTAACAACCATAGTTATAATATATAATATTAAATATATTAAATAATTAATATACTCGTATTTAACATGTTCCAACGTCACAATAAAGATTAAACAACAACTTTAAATTGAATCATGACTAGAATCGCAATCATAAGCTAGAGAGATATCTTTGGTTAGAGTACACTAAATGCATCCGTACTAGAAGAGAAGACACGAAGAAAGATTGCTGGGAAAGAGATGCGCCAGCACTAGAAAGGATGAGAGAAGAGCTGCTGCGGACAAATTCCTACTACTGGCGTCAAATATGGGAGAACATTGATGTGCCTTGGAGTCGTGCGCGACAGGTTTATAGAAGAAGCAGAAGAGAGGTGCTGCCATAGATTCTAGTTGACTAAAAACCTACCGACTAAGCAGGTTGAGGTGACGATATGATCTAAGACAAGAAGTGGCGGTGATTGACCCGAAAACAAACGGAGGAGCATGTCGGATTCATTGAAGAAATAAGTTGGAATGAGACCAATGTCGCTGGATGAATCACTAACGACAGCTGAAGCAGAGAGTATTACGAAGTATGTCACTAAAGCCAAGACTCTGATATCATATAAAAAAGCCATCTACCTAAAAGTTCATTTATTTAATCATTTATTTAGTGGTTAAGAGAGAGTTTTCCACCTACAAAAAGGAAATTTCCTTTTGGATTGAAGTCTTTTAAGTTTTACTCCCTCCGTCCCAAATTATAATGCCTGTTTACTATTCACAGGGTCAAACTTCATTCACTTTCTTTCTCTATTTTCGTTAGCAATTTGATAAAATAAAATATTATTGTCACTACTAGTTTTGTAGATCTTTTGATGTAGTTTTTTAATATGTAATTTTTATTTTTTTAATTCTATACTATTTGTCATATAAAATGATTTGAAAATAATTTCAGTCAAACATCATAAACCGAAACAGACGTTATAAATTGGGACAGAGGTAGTAACCAACAACTTCTATAAAATGTCATGGTTGGAACTTGGACGGCCTACATAAAGGAAAATTCCTTTCCTTTTTTTGCGGCAGCACGAGCCTCATGTTGGCGTGCGAGTTTGTTAGAATCCGAAGAAGGAAGCCCTGAAAGGGGAAACACTTCTCCCTTTCTCCGACCATGTCTCGCAAGGGACGGAAACTCACCAATGGCGCCACGGTTCGGGACAGCTACCCGTATCTGGATTTCCCCAAACCCACTGCAGGAGATTGCCGATCTGTGCGGGATGACCTCTTGGCCCTCCATGGATTTCCCAAAGACTTTCTCAGCTATCGCAATCGAAGGCTACTCCTGAACCAGAAACTCCCCACTCTTGACCTGAACCTCTCCAATTCCGAGCAGTCCGGTGAAGAAGGCAACGATAGCGGCCATGAAAGTATACTGGATGGTTTAGTGGGTGCCATTTTATCGCAGAACACCTCGGAAGTTAACTCTCGTAGGGCTTTCACCTCTCTCAAGTCGTCTTTCCCCACCTGGGAAGATGTATGTATGCTCTTATCTGACGAAAATGTTCCTAATCTGTGGAGCAATGGCTTTAATTGTCTTATTTTATTTGTGTTGTGCTTTGAAATATTGAAAAATTAGGGTTACATTTTGACCTAATTATAGTTCAGAGCAATTTGTTGGAACATCGCGTGCCCTTGCCCCAACCTTGCATTAGTATGATATTGTCCGCTCTGGGCCAAGTCCGCAAGGATTTATTTTTGGGCATCTCCCATAAGGCCTCATAGGTTGGGGTAACCATTGAATATTGGTTCTCTTTCTCTTTTCCATACGGTGTGGGAGGGGTTTGATACTCAACAAACCTCCCCTCAAACCCAGACCACTTGATCAGCGATTATCCATTTCTGATTTGCCATCTTCTTGTACTGCCACAACAACCCGCAGGACACGCCGCCCGGCCGCCCGGCCGCCCGGCCGCCCGTCTCTGTCGAGAAGACTTTCCACTCAAGGCATTCCTGCAGACCTTTTACCCCGCTAGCCTAGAGATTTCTTCTTGTTCTAATTTGACACACCGTACTTCGCACAACACAAGGCACCATCTGCACATCTTTCAGTCCTGTTCGGTTGGCACACTGTCCCGCGTGTGAACTCCACACGACATAAGGCATCATCCACCTGCTCCTATTGACACACCGTTCGACCGGGCACTCCTGCACAACACCCGGACCCTCTACGGATCTTGTAGGTCCTTCCCCATGTTGGCCGTTGTCGCTCTAAGAACTCCGCACACGTAGGTCCACTACTCCGCCCTCTGAACCTAGGTTGAGATACCACATGTTGGGGCCATGCGTTCCCTCACCCCAATCCCACATTAATATGATATTGTCGGCTTTGGGTCAAGCTCTCATGGATTTGTTTTTGGACACCTCCCAAAAGGTCTCATACTAATGATGTTGGGTGACCTATATATTTTGGTACATTTACTCCTAAACTTCCGGTGTGAGACTTGGACGAATCCCAACGAACCTCCCCTCAACAAAGGGCCAAGACCTGGGCTCTGATACCACATATTGGGACCGCGCGTGCCCTCGCCCCAACCCTACATTAGTATGATATTATCAGCTCTGGGTCAAACTCTCACGAGCTTATTTTTGGGCATCTCCCAAAAAGCCTCATACTAATGGGGTTGGGGTAACCAATAAATATTGGTTCTCTTTCTCTTTTCCGTACGGTGTGGAGGGGTTTGATACCCAACACAATTTGCATCCATGCATTTATGTGAAGCTTATCCTCTTTAGGTTTCCATTTATTTTGAGTTGAATAATAGTCTCTCTTTGAGTTAGCTGTGGAATGGCATCTAGATGCGTTTCTTCCCGATTATCAACACAAGTACTTCTGCAGTTTTCTGAAGAGAACTTAACATTTTTAGCCACAATTTGTGTTCAAATAGTACTGTATTAGTGTGTGGCAGTGGACGGCCTCAAGTTATGGTTAATGAAGTACTTATATTTCCTGTGAGATAGATTGAGTTTTCTTGGATCAACATTTTCCGTTTGCTTGTCTTGACTCTTGAAAACATGCAAGGTTCATGCTGCTAAGTCGAAGTTAGTCGAAGAAGCTATAAAATGTGGGGGCCTTGCACCAAGCAAAACTGCATGCATTAAGGACATCTTGAGTTGGTTGCTTGAGAAAAAAGGGAAGATTTGCCTGGAATACCTTAGGGATATGTCTATTGACGAAATTAAGAGAGAGCTTTCATATTTTGGTGGAGTTGGACCGAAAACGGTAAACAACTGTCATTCAGACTTTACTTGTGTTTTCAAGCCCCTATGATTTGATGAAGTTAATTCAGCTCCTTACTCTCCTCTGGGTTAATTTAGTAATTGATTGCCTTGTTTGTCGTTAATGAAGAATTACACTAGGTTTTAGTAGGGCTTATAACAGGCTGGATTTGTCACTGTTTTTTGACATAATTCATTCAGTCTAATCTCTATAATGGTAAAACAGTTTCAATTTCTTTTATCACTTCTAGAATTTCTAGGAGGCATTTTATATTGATATCGAACATGGTGTAGTCACGTGGCGCTTGCCCAACTAGTCAATGCATATTTGGTTGTGTAAGATAGTCAAGGGTTCAAGGTTAGCACAACGTTTAAGAATAGTGAAATTGTATGGTTGAAGTTTATGCAGAAGAGGGGAGAAACAATATGAATCACAATTCTTTCCTTAAAGGAATGGGAAAATCGTTTTGGAACATCCAAAAAGGAAAGCGAGAAGATTTTTTTTGGGACGGAGAGAGTAACATCTAGTGTAGCCTGATTTGGTTCCTGGTCAATCTTGGTTTTGGCTGATGTGATTTTTGTTTTGTGTCGATGAAAATAAGAATAGGTAATAAGCATTAGAATTAGGTGATCATAACTTAGTCATAATGGCAATTAGGAATCTGCTGTTGCGAAAATAATTTAGGCTCCTGCCATAAGAGCTGTTATACTGTACAATGGCATGTACAGAAAATGAGTCAAAAAGTTAGCATTGAGGAACTAGTGACACTTTTACAGTTGCAAACGTATAAGTTCAATTTGTTGTTTTCGAATTGATCTTGATAACCGATGCATCTCTTGCCATTTTCTTCTCCAATGTTATGCACTGTATAACTCTAGCTTTTGACATGGGGCAGCATATGGAGCATTTAGTTGTTTGTTGGCAGTTTCAAGTGAACGTAATTATATAAGTGAAGGCTAATATATACTTTGTACACGACAAAAAATGACCCAAAACCATGTCTCATACGTAAGGATCTGAACTAATTTCAGGGGTTTTGCCCACATTATGTCTTGATAGCATTTGATGGACTGCAGGTGGCTTGCGTGCTGATGTTTCATCTACAGAAAGATGATTTCCCAGTAGACACGCACGTAAGCGTGGTTTATTTATGTACTCACTTACTTCTATTTACTGTCTGTTTTGTGGAAACGGTTGATGCCTGATTAATATCCAAGAGAGGTTTCTTGAACAGGTTTTTCAGATTGCCAAGACGGTTGGTTGGGTTCCGACAGAGGCAAATGTAAGAAAAGCTTATCTCCATCTCAATCAACGAATCCCAAACGAACTGAAATTTGACCTGAACTGTCTACTGTACACCCACGGCAAGGCCTGTCGGCAGTGCTCAAGGAAAGGGCCTGAAAAAACCAAAGAGGAATCCAACCACGTCACCACCCCTTGCCCTTTGCTGAAATATGCGTCTAGCTCAGAATAGTTTAATGGTAGCGTAAAATTACGTTATGTTGTTGTCATGTGCATATAGACTTCCAAAGTAGTTTGAATGGTGCTAAATTATCGAAGCTAATGCCAAACATAGCCATGGCCTACCCCAAATTGGGAGGTAATTAGGCAGTATCAAGGCGACGAAAATGCTGAAAATTCCAACTAGGCACGGGCGTGCACGTTTTGAATTACCTTAACAACATCAGTCTCATATGCTTCACCCCATTTTTTGATAGATTTTGTTTTTGGACTTCTATAGACACTGATTCATTTCACATTGGTCTGTCTGATTTTGTTTATTGCAACTCCAACGCATGAGCCGAAGTCTAAAATTTAGATGATATGGCAGTTACTGTGCTGATTTCTCACCTCCAACTGGCAACTGAGCTTCCGATTTATACACTATAAGCTAGAATACATTTCACATAATCTATAAATAGATGATGCTATAGTAAGAGCAACTCTAACCGGAAGTGGATAAAATTGTAAGCTATAAACCCAAATAGCTTGTAAGCAGTGTTTTAGCTTGCAAATATATTTGATTCTTTCCAACCACACTAGGTATAATATAGACTCTTCATATTTTTTTGGGTTGAACATTTCATCAAACATGTTTTGTGCATCACCGAAAATCTAGAAACTCCAATGAATCAATCCAGCAAGAGATACCCAACTCAAAATAGGAGTCCTAGATGAATCTCATATGCTTTAATTTCTCTAAGTTGAAGGGATGTAAAATAAAAAACAGTGTTGCTGCAGAATTCTTGCCTGTAAAGAAGCGACGAGAAAGAGATATACTTCTTGACTAGTTCTTCTTTCGATCAAGCAAGCAACAGAGAAGTGCATACAATAAAAACAAAGGAGCAACACAGATGAGTGTTCCAGAGTTTTTTGTCCGTCCAGCCAAGCAAATAGTGTATACACTATCTACAGTGAATTCTATATATGAAAGACGAGGAGGCGGAAATAGCTTGTAGTCTATTTAATAGACTACCCGTTGGAGATGTTTTTTGTGTACAGTAAAAGCTTTATCTTTTATTTTTAACACTTTGCTCACTTTTACCAGCTACATTGGAGGTGCTCTAAAAGCTAAACATTAAAAGTAATAAAATAATACGGAAAACTGAAGAAGAGTAATTTTCTCCATTTATTTCGTCAATGTTCTCCCTAGAGGTTGAAGATTTGGGAAGCGTTTCGCCAAGGTATGAATAGACCTGACAAAATTGACATGGACCCGATAACCCGAATCAAATAACCCAGAATTGAACCCGAATTGACCCGAAAATTGAATAATCGAAATAAATCTGAACGCCCAAAATGATCCGAATCAAATTGAAACTGGACCGAATGTATTCAGACTCGATTCAGATCCAAATTTGATTTAACTTGAACTGATTAAACCCGAACCGATTAAACCCAAAACCGGTTAAACTCGGAGGTCGGAACCGATTAGATCTGAAACTGATTTGACCCGGAATTGATCAAATTCATTATTATTTCATTTATCAAATGAACTTGGAGAAAAAAATATCGATATATTATTACATATGTTGATGTGTTTCTAAAAAAACATATTTAAATTATGGGTGCAAACCGTGTAACTACTTTCATGTACAAATCTTTTACTCCGTATTTTATAACTTAAGTTAAAGCATTTTTGTATTTTATCATCTTCAAATTTAAAGTTTGACCAACATCGTCTCTTCAAAAATATTAGCAAAAAACATTAAAAATAATACATTTAAAGTGTTTTTTAAGACCAACAATTTGGTAATCTTTTACTCTGAATTTTTTAATTCATTATATATTTTTATATATAGTTATTCAAATATTTGACACATAAAGTGAAATGGATAGTTAAATAGAAATAGAGGTTGTACGAAGTAGAATGTTAACTAAAAAGGTCGCACCGAAAACTTTAGGAGGAAAAACTTTAGAATGTACTCCCTCCGTCCCATTTTAAATTGCCTATTTGCCTTTTTTCTCCGTTCCAAAATAAGTTGTCTGTTAGTTGTTTTCGTAAACTTTTAAAAATAAAATACCTAAACTACCCCTAAAATAAGTCACACTTCTTCACCTTATCTTCTCATTCATCATCACCCCTACTAAAAAGTAATGTCAATTTCGTAAAATCAACTCTATTTTTTATTTTTTTTAAATATGTCCAAAAATCAAAATAGACAATTTAAATTGGGACAGAGGGAGTAAACAATTAGTCAATTATGTTAGTGTTCTTTTTTATGTACGTTCGTGTTAAATAATAAAATAACTACGGAGTGTATCACAAATTGACTACATTTATTATGCGATATTATTGATTTATTAGTATATATTTAAAATATATATGAATTAATATAAACCTAAATCGATATTAACCCTAATCGATACAAACCTGAACTGATACAAACCTGAACCAATACAAAGCTAAAACGATATAAACCCGATCCGATATAAACCGAACCGATACAAACACAAACCGAAATTGAAACAAAACAAAAACCAGTCAAACCAAAATACATCCGGAACCGATCTGACCTGAACCGAATTGACCCAAACCGATGAGAAGGAATGGGAAAGGATGGGAAGGATTCCTTTCACCTTGTTTGGCTCGCGGAGGGAAAGGAAAACTTTAATTATTTTTAGTAATATTTGGTATTTTATTCTTATTTTTATTTTACTTTCATTTTTTATTTTTATTTATCAATTTTTTTTTACTTAGTGCCAACTTTTTTATTTTAGTTGGTTTAATTATTTTAAGTTACTTATTTATATTTATTTGTTGTTTTTAGTGTTATTATTTATTATTTATATTTTATGTTTATTATTTATTTATTATTTTTAGTTTATTATTTATTTAGTTTTTGTTTTTATTATATTTATTTTACTATTTTAGTATTACTTACCATTTATTAATATTTTTATTATTTAATTATTATTTTTTATTTTTGTTATTATTTATTTATTTTTGCTTTAATATTATTTATTTTATTTATTAATTTATTATTATCATTATTATTGGTAATATTATTATTATTATTATTTATTTTATTATTTTTTATTTCTATTTTTATTTATGTTTTGTAACATTATTATTTTTTGTAACACTATTATAATTTTTTAATGAAAGTGATAAGAAAAACTTGACGAAAAAAGAAAAAGAAGAGAATAGGGCAGCAAGGGTGATTTGGAAGGATTGATTTAGGAGGAAGGGAGAAAATTGATGCTAAAACTTTGGAGGCCCTTTCCTCCATGTTTTTGAACCAAACAAGGGAAGGGAATGAATTACCTCCCCTCCCCTCCAACCAAACATGCCTAAAAGAAATATATGAAAGGGTAAAGAGGAATATTTATGATATAAACTCTTTTCATTATAAATCATTCTCCAATGGGAGAGGTAAACAAGAAGGTATTATATCATCTTCAATTTTGAAGAGGTATCTTTATCTTCTTCATTTGGGGAGGTATATCAATTTTTCCCAGCTTTTTAATTTATTTCATCAATTACTTTAGTTATTGTATTTTTGCTTGAATGTATTATTATAAATTATTAATTTGTATATTTGTCATTGTACAACTTAACGAGTCAAGAATTAACAAAAAAAGATACTTTGTTTTTTAATCTTGCACTCTGTATTTTTAAGTTTTTTCTATTTGGGTATTTATAGTTTTACATGTATAATTAGACATAATGTATATTTAACTATTTCAAAACTGACATTCTAATTTTTTCCCAATAAACTAGTTGTATCTTTATAAAATCTTTAAATTTAAAAATTTAATCAAAAAGAAACAAAGGCAACAAACCTCAAATTTACCTCCCCATGATTTTTTTAAGAATGTATATTTTCTTTTCTAATAATTGAAATTTGATTTAAGAAGGTAAATCAACTAATTTTTTTCCAATAATGTATGGAGATAGATTTTTTTTTCCTCTTTTGCCTTTTGATTTACCTTCCCCCATTGGAGTTGCGCACTTTTTGAAAAGGTAAACTTGATCATTTGGAGATGTAAATAAGATATATATACCTCTCCAAGACACCTCTTACCATTAGAGTTGCTTTAAGAGACTCAACTCAAATTGCATAGATAAAAAAGAATGCAAAATGCACAAAAAAAGAGAGAATAGATAAGTCTAACACACACAGGCACAAAACAAGTTAAGGGCAATTAATGAAAAATATTGGTAAGGAGAGAACATTGAACATATAAGGCGTACAAAACACATAGCAAATTAGCAAGTACATAAAATTACACCCTAGTCCAAAGCGCCTATCAATTACGCTAATCTTAATACTCCAAAAACTCATATTTAAAGTCATATCCTTAGTAAGAGCAATAAATTTAAGGCATATCTCATTGCTTCCTTCCAATTCTTCTTAGGCCTAACTCTTTGTCTACTTCCATTCACCAATGTAAGTTTCTTGTATCTACCTACTGAGGCGCAATATTTTGTCATTTGACATGTCCAAACCACGCTAACTTAACTTCTCACCGCTTATCTTTCACAAGTGTGTGTTATGACATACTTATCCTCGGATAATTGGGTTTGGAATCATATCCAATTTCATTTGTATATAAGTACTTGGCTGGTAAAGGAAAAAAGCTTGAAAAATCCTACTTGCGACACTATTTTGACATGCAAACTCAAATTTCATTGCCAGAAGTCCTTTCCAATGGGGTATCAACCCCCACGTCCTCCATTTCAAAACCTGGTTCTTCTGCTGCAATCATGCAAAGAACCCTCAGAAATCCGTCAAATCCATGGCTTCATGATCAAGGCAGGCTTTGACCTCGTCCCCTTCCATATCAGCAAGCTCCTCGCGAATTCGATCCATGACACGAGCTATGCAGCCAAGATCTTCAAATACATTAAAAGCCCAAACCTTTTCATGTTTAACACCATGCTCAGGAGCTACTCAATCAGTGATGACCCGAGAAGAGCCCTAGTGCTCTTCAATCAGATGAGGGCACAAAACTTATTGCTTGATCAGTTCTCCTTTGTTTCTGCCCTAAAATCTTGTACCCGCGTTCCGGCATTGTGGGCTGGTTTATCTGTTCATTCAGTTCTTTTGAGATCTGGGTTCGTCTTGTTTCTCAAAGTGATGAACAGTCTCTTGCATTTTTATTGTGAAAGTGGCTGGATAGGTGATGCCCACCAACTGTTTGATGAATTTCCTCTGAAGAGAGACTCGGTTTCTTGGAACACCTTAATGGGCGGGTATCTATGCGTACACAAATATGGGATTGTGGTAGATCTATTTAAACAGTTGCACAGAGATGGAATCGATGTTAGTGTTACTACAGTTTTGAACATTTCATCTGCCATTGGCGAATCAAGTGGCAGGGTTTTAGCAGAGTCTATACACGGGTATTGCATCAGAAGTGGTTTTTCTATGAATTTGAACGTGGGTACTGCTTTGGTTTCAATGTATGGAAAAACAGGCAGCATTGATTCGGCGCGTAAAGTGTTTGATGAAACCGCTGCAAAAGACATTGTGATGTGGAACAGTTTGATATACGGATATGCTAAAAGTGGAATTTTGGGCGAAGCTTTCCGTTTGTTGAGGTCAATGATGTTGTACGGAGTGATTCCAAATTCATCTACCTTTGTAGGACTGCTTTCAGTTTCTAACCCTTCTGATGGTCTGAGTGTAGGTCGATTCGTCCATGACTACATAAAAGAGCAGCAAGTACTGTTGGATGCGAATTTAGGAACATCACTTATAGACATGTACACTAAGTGTGGTTTGCTAAAACAAGCAGTTGAAGTTTTTGAAAACATAGAGAGGAAAGATGCTATTTGTTGGACCTCTATGATTTTCGCATACGGGGTTCACGGGCAAGCAGAAAAAGCCATTTCCCTCTTTCGCAGAATGGAGGAAGAAGGGTGTGGGCCCAACGAAGTCACATTCTTGGCAGTGCTGAGCGCGTGTCGCCACGCAGGATTGGTTGCCGAGGGGAAGAGCTTTTTTAAAAAAATGATAGAGAAATATTCGTTTGCTCCAAAGGTTGAGCATTATGGATGTGTGATTGACCTCTTCGGTCGCGCCGGGTTGTTAGAAGAAGCCAAAAAGGTCGCAAACAGCTTACAAGTTAAGGACAACGATGTGACTGTGTGGCGTACGCTTCTGGCAGCATGCAGAGTGTATGGAAATGTAAGTTTAGGGGAAGAAGTGAAGAAAGAATTGGAAGGGAGATTTGATGAACATCCAGCTGATTCGGTCACCCTTGCAGGTGCCTATGCCATTGCTGGAAGAATGGGAGATCACGCGAGCATGTGCCAGAAGAATCCAGTACAAGGGCAAAAATGCTCTATACTCGGAAAGAAGAAAGTCGGATTTAGTAGAGTTATCTAAGGCGGGTGAACAAATTATAACTAATTTACCTAATATTTAGATAAAAACACACACAAGATAGTACCCATTGGGGTGAGTGCAATGTGAAATAGTTATAAAACAATGTCAACATTGTATTCCTTGAACCAGTGAATCCTAGTCTTGCTCTTGATAAACATTGTTTTGGTGTTTATTTGTTTTTGTGGGAAGGTATATATTGTACTCCTTAACACAGAATACATAAATTGAATGAGAAAATTGATGGATTACATTCTGTAAATCATTGGAAACCATGCTTACAATTGTGACCTTTCATTGTTTTTTTCAACTAATTAAAGGTTATACACCCCTACATACAGAACTGTTCATGGTCTTCTATATCTTGTTATCCTCGGTACAAGATGGGTATATCGCCCCTTTACCACCATCTGTCTTATGACTTGATGAGCTTTCGTAAGCTCTCCAGCATTCTGCAAATGACTTACCAGAGATCTATAAACAAGAAAATTTGGATTACAACCCCTAGACTCCATTTCATCCAGCATAGCACAAGCTTCGTCGAATTTCCCAGACATACAAAGCCCGCGGATCATGGAGTTGTAAGTAAATACATTTGGTAGCTGCCCATAGTTAACCATCTCAGCAAATAACTCCTCAGCTTTACTAAACTCCCTGGCCACAATGCACCCCGTTATCATCACAGTGTAACAGACAACATCAGGCAAACAACCGCATTGCCTCATTTTCTCATAGAAAAAGTATTTGCATGAGTTCAAGTTACCAGCTCGACTCAGCCCATCAATAAGAGTTGTGAAGTGGAGAACACTAGGATCACAGCCGATATCTTTCATGTGGTTCAAAAGATTAAGAGCTGCATGTGGTTTGTTCTCTCTGCCAAGAATGTGAAGAAGCAGATTGAATGTGTGGAAATCAGGGGAAACGCCGTTTCTTTCCATTTCATCAAGTAACCTGTGAAAATGACACAATTTTCTTAACCTGTACTTGGCACACAAGAGTGCATTGTAAGCTAAAATATCCGGTGAATGGCCTTCAAACAACATCTGCTGATATACCCATTCAATCAGCTTGTAATTGTTTACAGCCAAGAGACCGTGTAGAATTGCATTAAAAGAATGCTTGAATGGCCTATAGTTGAACTGTTTTGTTTTGATAAACCTTTGCACTACTTTTCTAGCTAACCCTGCATTACCACATGCACATATCAATATGTTGAAAGTCCGAGCAGTTGTCGGGTAACCATTTTCAATCATCTCATCTACTAGTTCCCACATGGCCTTGAATTCCCCTGCCTCAGACAAGATCTGCATCATTAAATGGTACGAATATGTTGTGTGCGCATAGTTTTCCTGCAGACCGGACCACTGAAAGAACATGCACCCAATCTTGGAGCAATGTTTCTTGTTCTCATCATAACTTGTGATTCTCAATATCTTTAAGAGAACTTCCCTCACCAGAAGTCCCGTAACCCTAACTTGCAGATCATCTAAAGCCACTTTCTTGTCTAACTCGGGAGCATCTTGATGAAGAATTTCTAGAATCTTCTGAGCCTCGCTTCTGAAATCGCCAGCAGCACTCTTCCTCGAGGAAACGTTTTGCTGGAAATGGCCTTTGGAAAGCCCGTTCCCTCCGTGTGACGAATGAGAACTTAGCTTTTCCTCTAAACTGTGATCAAAATTGGGGGGTTTCAAACTTTCACTCAAATGGTACTCAATGCTTCCAAGCCCATTGGCTACACTTTCACCAAATGAGGAACTGCTAAAACAACAAAACCCATGGATGACCCTTTGGCCAAATGAGCTATATACTACATGAAATGATAGTCTGGAGTAATGGGGCATACCCTCTATCTCAGTCCTCCCCAATCACATCCAAAATTCGAGATTTCGGGCATGTGTATGCCCATTAAGTGGAAACCCCGAAGAAACAGGTGAGATTCCGAACAGTGAAATGAATTCATCAAGAGGAAGAAGAAAAGGATGGCTCTACCTTTTAGCTGATTCGGGACCCAGATTGAAATGACTTAGCTGAAATAAGTAGGGTTTTGTGATTCCTCAGCGGCAGTAGAGAAATAGATGTTCATCGTTGAAGGGGTTGTGGTGCTGGGCAGCAGCGAGTTCGTGTGATTTTTGGAAGTTTTTTTTTCTTTCTGCAGAAATGCAGTGCAGAGTGGAGGAGAATGCTTCCGCGACGAGAGCGAAACTCTGGGGCTTCCGACGATTTTCTAAATCGATTGGGCATTTATCTCCTCTATCCTAATTTTAAGATCTTAATTCGAATTTCCTTTCTAACTAGGGGTGAACACGTACCGAAATTTCCCGAAAAAACCGAGATTACCGAACCAAAAAATATCGAACCGATAAAATACCGAAAAAGTACCGTACCATACCGAACCGAATGGTCGGTCCGGTACTTGGGATCGGTACGAGGTAACTTCCCATACCGAAAAATCCCGAACCGAACATATATACAAATGCGTTATAAAAATAACAATGTTTTTATATTTCTTCATTCAAAAGTAAAATTATTTTGAAAAGTTGGTTCAAGTGTAGATGAATTACAAATACTATTTTATTTATATAATCATTTATTTGAATTTTATTTTTTTATATTTATATAACAAAATTTAACAAATGTTTGAAATATTATTTTGTTATCATTCATTCTCTTTTGTTTGTGAAATATGAAGTATAAATTAAACTAAGTTTTATAAGTATTTTTGCATTTAATTATTCATTTTCCAATGGTTTATCTTTCTTTTATTTGAATGCACTTTCAATTTTTTTAAAATAAAAAGTTTTGTACATTCCAAAGTATAAACTAGGTATGTATATATATTCGTACCAATATTTACCAAAACCGAAACTGAAACCATCCCGAACCAAACCGAACCGATATTTCGGGATCGGGATCGGGATCGGTACGTTGTAAAATCCCATACCGAACCGATATATTTGGTACGGTATCGGTATGGACTAAATACCGTACCATACCGTACCACGCTCACCCCTAATTCTACCCATAGGACAGTGATGTAGTACAATCGAATAGTACTCTTCACTCAAAGCATAAGTTTGTTAATTTTGAAACAAAAGAGTATTAATTTTGAAATAACGTTATACTCCGGATATTTATTTTATATCAATGTAATGTTCATTTTAAAATAATGCATTATTCATATTCACACATTTATTCATTACATTTATAATATACATAACATATTGTTCATTCTAAAAAATAGTGTTAATTCTAAAATAATGTAGTAGTCACTCTCACGCAACACATTATTCATTCTAAATTCTCACCTTATGACCGAAAAGGCCTATAGCGGCTACTGTCGCATAGAATCGTAGCTGCCAGTCTGCTACAGTTGTCGCAACCCCCACATGGATCAATTGCAAGGGCTGAAAGCTAGGGTTCTGCTGTCATGGTTGCCATCTTCATTGGATGAGGCAGTCGTGTTGGTTTGTTTGTAGGTTGTCAATTGACGGTTCCTCTTCCGAATCGCCGCGTGATTTATCAATCTGCCTCTTCATCCCCATCTAATGCACTAGACGTTTCTCTTTGTGGCTTCCTCTTTTGATCGCCAGATGTCATGTTGCTCCTGCTAATTTTTGCCGACTGTACGGAAAAAACCATATAAATTACGATGTGTTGGGTCTTATTAATGAGTTTTTAGAAAAACAAAAACCATAACACAGGAGCCAACAATATTTAATTTCAACTAAACCAAAAAATACTTTTAGAACTCATTTTCCACTTTAAAATAATACACTATAAAGTAATTAGATTTATCAAACACTTAAAATTACTTTTGTATGAAATAATTCTCAAATGTTATCTTAAACAAAAACTTTAATTATACAAACTTTAAAATCCTTCACCATTTTTTGTCTTGTATTTATTTTTTTAATTTGATAAAATTGAGTGTCTGTCAACTGTTCTAAATGACTGATGAGTTTAATTTATTTGACCGGCTTGATGCGTTGGTTGATTGTTAAAAAAGTTTTGTGAAAATTAGTTGTTTGCAATTAGTTTTTTTGAGATTTAAAAAAGTAAAAGAATCTATATATCATATGTATAAATATATATAAAGTAGAGCAGATTAATTGTGGTTGTCTCATGTATCACGTCATGAAAGATTTTGTTTGGAAGTATCATGCCATGTGTTGCCGCCTAAGCTCTTTTGCCAAATGTCATGCTATCTGTTTTATATTATGGAGAAATGCTAGAGTCACAAATACTTGGATCATAATATACACAACCTTGCCATTTGTGCACCTTATCAAGTGAATAAAATGATGTTAAATAATTTAAAAGTAAACATTTAAATATACAAATGGTAAGTTTTGTGACCAAAGTGTATCTGAATCTAGCATCTCTCTATTTTATGTTATGTGTTGCCAAATTTCATGCCATGCAATAATATATTACTCCCTCTGTCTCCGTAAGATCATCTCATTTTGAATTTTTGTGGGTTTTAAGGAGAGTTGAAAAAGATAAAAGTTTACCATAATACCTTAATGAAAATGGGTGGAGTGTATTAAATAAGGTAGGTGAGGTGTAATAAATAAAGTAAGTGAGGGTAGTTGTGGTATTTTAATTGTTAAAAAAAGTAATGAGAATATCTATGTGGGAAAAATAAAAAGAGCTAATGGAAAGATCTATGCGGAACAAAAGGAGTATTATCTTTGTTTTGTTACACTTTTTCACTCTGGAAAAGTGTAGGGATTTAAAGAATGTACTGTTGGTGATACTTTCTAAATTTTTGCCCTTATTTTAGAGTAGGGTCAGATAAGATGGGATCTAATGAATAAATCAAATTTATTTATTCTGAAATTGTCTTTAGATTTTTTAAAAAATAATTTCTGATTATAATGTTCTACGCAATGACGATTAACAAAAGTTAGGGCCAATCATTGAAGTATTTGTGATCATTGACCCAAAAACCAGTTTTTAGTCATATTCAACTATATGTTGTCTCTCGAGCAACCAATTGACGTAGCTTGAAGGTGTTAATTAGCAGCTTCGAATATCACAATGAATCTTGTTTACAAAAAAACATTTTAGAACCTTTAATTTCTTATTATTATAGTTTAATTTTTTCATAATTATATTCAACATTGATATGTAATGCTTTAAATCTCTATAGTGAAATCAAGTACCGATATACTCCCTCCGTCCGCCTAAGATGTTCTCATTTTGACTTTTGGTGGTTTTTAAAGAGAGTTGAAAAAAGGCGAAAGTTTACCATAATACCCTTAATGAAAAATGGGTGGAGTGTATTAAATGATGTGGGTAAAGTGTAATAAATAAAGTAAGTGAGGGTAGTTGTGGTATTTTACTTGTTAAAAAATGAAATGAGAAGATCTATTGTGGACAAAGAAAAAAGGCTATTGAGAAGATCTATGGTGGACAGAGGGAGTAGTATATATTTTTCTTTACTTTCTTTTTTACAAATTTCAAGTTAAATACATTAAAGCAATAAATTATCCCAAATTTCAGTCCATACAACACAGTAGTAGGGGATCTAGTTTCTAATAAAAACAATATTACCTCCGTCTCCAAGTATTTGTTTAATTTTAACTTTTTCAGTCAATTGTTTTTAAACTTTGATCTATAATTAAATAAAATATATACTGTATATTAATTTGATAAAATAATATTTTGAGAATAGTTTATAATGCATCAAATAACACTATTTTTGTATCAATAATTCAATATACAATATTATTTTTATCAAAATGAACAAATAGGGAATAGATTAATTTCTAACAAAATTAGAGTAGAGAAATCTCGCTCACTAGTCACTACTAGTCCACTACGGAGTACATTCCAAATCGTCTATTAGCTAGCCCCCATGTTACTTTCAAGAGCCAAACCGCTCAGGCCTCAGCAATTCCCCAAAGCTTCCGTTCACTTCTCTTCATCAATTCCCTTTCCCGCTATTCCCCTTCAAGATAAAGTAGCGACCTCCATTCCCCATCCAACCGTGAAATCACTCTCTCATCTTCTAAAACAGCGCCCACCCATATCTCAGATCAAGCAAATTCATGCTCGAGTTGTATCATTGTCACTCTCTTCCCACTCTTCATTGGCAGACTCTCTAATCCACTGCTATCAATTCGCCAAAGATCTTCCATCTTCTAAAGCCCTGTTCAACAATTACCCTTTGCCCTCACCGCCAGTCTTGATATGGAATCTCATGATCCGAGCCTACTCCAAGCTCCAAAATTCTCCCGAACCCATGATTTTATTCCGCAAAATGGCAGCTTTAGACCACCCTTTCCGGGTTGTTCCAGATGACTACACGTTCACTTTCCTCATCGCATCATGTTCCCGCCTAGCGTGGTTGGTGCATGGTGCAACTGTCCATGGGCTGGTGATGAAAAATGGGTATGCATCGAATTTGTATGTAGCCAATTCGTTGGTTAACATGTATGGAATTTTCAACAGAACAGATGATGCTTGCATGGTTTTTGATGAAATGCCCGAGAGAGATGTGTTCTCATGGACCAGTTTACTGGGTGCCTTTGCCAAAAATGGAAAGATGTGGCATGCAGGTCAAGTGTTTGGCAAAATGCCAGTGCGAAATGATGTTTCTTGGGTTGTTATGCTTTCTGGTTTTGTTGGTAGTGGAAGGTACATGGAATGTCTAAGGTATTTTCGTGATATGTTGTCTGGGTGTGAGCTTAAGGTAAAGCCTAATGAGGCAGCTCTTGTTTGTGCCATCTCTTCTTGTGCTCATATGGGGGCATTGGAACAGGGTAAGTGGATTCACACTTACATTGATAAAAGTGGGATTCCATGTACCGCGAATGTGTTAAGTGCTCTTATTGATATGTATGCAAAATGTGGTAGGATAGGTTGTGCAGAATTAGTATTTAACAAAATAACAAGGCCGAATGTTCACAATTTTACGACTCTGATATGTGGGCTATCTATTCATGGTCTCGGTAAAGATGCCATCAATTTGTTTTACGGGATGTTAGATGCAAATATCAGTCCAAATGAGGTGACCATTTTAGGAGTCTTAAATGGTTGCAGCCATTCTGGCCTTGTTGAAGAGGGTTCATATGTCTTCTATAATATGGAGACTTTATGGGGGATTGAGCCCAAGATTGAGCACTATGGCTGTTTTGTTGATTTACTTGGCCGTGCTGGCTACTTGGAGAAGGCTTTTGAAGTAATCCGAAGCATGCCAATTGAGCCTGATATCGTTTTATGGAGGGCTTTGCTCAGTGCATGCAGGATCCATCGTAATTCTGATTTTGGAGAGAGCATTATAGACTATATTAAGGGCCTTGCGCCATCTGCATCTAGTGTAGGTGAAGTGCTTCTTTCAAACTTGTATGCTTCTCTAGGTAAATGGGAGAGAGTTGCTCAACTGAGGGAGACAATGACTGAGAGGAAAAGTCGGTCTGATATTGGATGTAGCTGGATTGAGGTTAATGGCATTGTTCATGAATTTCGTGTTGCAGAAATGTTACATCCACAGATTTTAGATATTCTTGAAAAATTAAAAGAAGTATTGCAAAAGGCTCACGAAGTAGGCTATGTTGCTAGTACCATGCACATTTCATTTGATATTATTGAAGAGGAGAAGGAGCATGCCATCGCCTGGCACAGTGAGAAGCTAGCTGTTGCATTTGGACTGATGAGTACTATTCCTGGGACTGCTATCCGAATTGTCAAAAATTTAAGAACATGCGAGGATTGTCATTCTGCTTTGAAGGCCATTTCAAAAGTTTATGAAAGAGAGATTATTGTGAGAGACTGCTCACGCTTCCACACTTTCCAAGGAGGAAGTTGCTTATGCAATGACTATTGGTAGCTTTTACATTTCAGTGCGGAAAGTATTTGATTTGAGCAGAGAACGAGGAAGATCATTGCTATCAACAAGATACTAGGAGTATGAAGTGTTGTAATTCAAGCTTTGTATATTTAAGAGGATAAGCTCACAGGACCATTAAGCATTTGGATTCAACTGTAAACAGTACTCCCCCTCATCCCACAAAGAAGTTCACACTTTCCTTATTAGGATGTCCCAAAGTTCAAACTTCAACTTTTTCCTTTCAAAACAATGAAAATGTGGCTCAGGAAATTTAAACATTTTTCTAACCACAAACTTTTCACTTTTCAGACACTTGTCTCTCCTCTAAACAAATTCTAACCACACACTTTTAACTTTTAAACACTTCTCTTAAGCGCTATGAAGTCAAATTCTGAACTTCTTTATGCGACAAAGGGAGTATAATCAAGCAGGATGAAATATGCTGTTCAACACTTTATGATTTGCAAGATTAGGTGGATAGGATCTTTTGTTTCCCATTACACTTTTGCAAAATCCGCCCTTTCCAGACACAAGTATATCTCAAGATCTAACTTTAATGCAACCGCTCATATGTTAGTGTTGGTTATTAGATGGATTGTGTATACACAAGAAGTGTGTAAAATCCTCATAAGAGTTTCAAGTTTTAAAACTTAAGGCCTTTCAAGTGAGTAGTGCTGGTCACCTTTGATTCGACAAAGAGTTCTTTAAATTTTCAAAACTTCTCCTTAGTGAACACATAAGATGACTTGAAAGTTGAAACATTAGGCTTCATGACTAGCTATATATAACCATGGACTACATTTTGTATATCTCCATATACATTATAAATGCCAATGAGGGTTTGGTACCCCTTGTAATTGTGTATTTTTTTTTTGTTAAAAAGTGCGGTATGTTGCGCTGAAAGGCTAGCTAGTTGGTTTTGTGACATTTGTCCCCAATCGCCACATGTTCTCTGTTGACTTCACTCCTTGCATAATTGGAGATGTGTCACCGGCAATTATGCAAACCAAACCTCAGCTGGCCGAAGGGACCCTCATGAACGGTGCGTCAATCTCAGGTTAGTTTGTTAAACGATTCGTGTTCTTAACTGATTTGAGATATTAGTAGATGAACATGAACCAGTCATTAAGTTTAATTTTGTGTTTGAATTTAAATAGCAGTAATGGGGACACAAAACTTTACCCTGCTCTTGTCTGTTCTTGTTTGCAAAGGATTGTTGTTTTCTCTTTATATGACTATACATCCTTCCATTTTGGTTTTGTTGATTTTATTTTTATTTCATTGTTTTCCATTTATTTATTTATTTTTTCTTTTGCACAGGTATCTGTTTTCAGTTATTCAGCTTGATATTTACAGTGTGAGGTGTGTAGGCTCTAAAGGGTGCTTGGTAATATTATAATATAAACGAGGAAGTGATGTTATAATGAGGTAATTCTTATTTATGTTTAACCTTATAAATTTTTTTTATGCTAATAAATTACTATTACTATTGAATTGTGATTGTCTAATACATCGAAATGGAAGGCAACACGTGCAATAAGCTTTGCTGCTATCCCTTTCTGAATAGCTTTGTTTTCTTTAAAACTTCTACTCCCTCCGTCCCAGAAAGCCTTTCTCCTTTCTTTTTTCATCCATCCCAAAAAACACTTCTCATTTCTATTAAAAAGTCACTTTTACCCCTTACTTTTTCATACCCTACCTATCACATCATACCTTTTTACTAATAATCTATCCATCAAATCATACTTTTACCCTTCACATCAAAGGACATTTTTGGAAATTCAATACCAAAATACACTCCCCTTAAATCCCTCTCCAAAACCAAAACTTTCATGTTTTCCAGGACGGAGGGAGTACATTATAGAAGTGTATAGGGTAGACTGTAGAGGTAACTAATAGAGCTCGAGGATAGTGTTGATCAGCCAATGTTGAAAATGAAGCTAACTTATGGATACCGAACTTTTACTCCCCCATTCTAAAATTTTCTTCCCATGTTGAGTTGACACTATTTTTAAGAAAATTGGAATTGTTGATTGTGCTCCCTCTCTCACAAAATGAAGTTTACACTTTTCTATTTTTCGTTTTAGGATATGTTAATGTGACGAGAATTTCTCCTTTAAATAAAGTTCTATCACACACCTTTCACCAAACAACTTACACTTTTTAACGCTTCTTAAACTTGTGGAGTATAAGTGTAAATTTCATTTTGGGCGGAGGGAGTAGATGGTTTTGAAGTAAGAGAAAATATACGGACCACACAAACATTCCCTTAAAAGGAAATGAGAAGTTTTAGGACAACTCAGTAAGGAAAGTGAGACGAAAATTACGTGACAGATGGAGTATTTTATTCCTATTAGATTGTCAAAAATTGGATGATCCTCATTTAAGTTTGATGAAATGGTTGTTTTATTTAAGGAGAAAGACCAAAATAAGAGTAAAACATAGAGAAAGAACCAAAATAAGACCTTCATGTTTTTATTCCAAAATAGGAAATACAATGCCAATAATGTCAACATATAATACCAAAAAACATTGTACAATGCCAATATACCATGCCACATTGTTACAATGCAAAGTCCTACTTTTGGGATAAAAACATGTCACACCTATTTTGGCGATAATGACTATTTTTACTCCTATTTGGGTGATTTCTTTTTTACATTTAAAATACATTTTAAAGCTATTTTTTCTAAAACTATTATGTTTCTCCCTTTTATTATCTATTCACAGACTGCATGTTAAAAATTTAATGTCCTAGGGATGCAATTTGAAATGAAATAAAAGGAGGGAGATATTGCGTCCCACTTGAAGTAATGAGAAATATGGTGGAGGATTATTGTTGCTAACTACGATCTAATGGAGGTAAGTAAATCACCAATAAGCTTTTACCTCTGTGTTTTAATTTTGGTTTTTGGATTTGCTTCTTTTTTTATACAGTGCTTCGGGGCTGCCCTAAAGTTTCTTTTTAAAATTAAGATATTAAAAACCAATCACACTGTTATGTTTGTTAAAAGTGGGAGTTTAGAGAATTATGAAACCTATGTTCTAACAAGTCCCAACCACAATATTCTCAATCACAATTCCAAATTGCATAACAAAGTCACCGTGATGTGGTTCGAAGTAAGGAAGAAGCTAAGAAGGTAGCATATAAGAGGTTGGTGGACTGAAGTGATGAGGATGTTAGGGTCTTTAAGAGTGGAGTATAAGATTGCCGTAAGGAAGTTAAGTTAGAGGTTACAACTTACAAGGGCAAAGAATGCAACTTTTGAATGCCTCTAACCTAGAATTGCGGACCAGTGATAAAGAGTTATTCTGGCTAGCTAAGGCACGTGATAAAGATGCAGGATCTAGAACATGTGAGATGTGTGAAGGACAACGACGACATGATTTTGTTCGACACATTGGATGTGTCCGTAGTTATTAGGGCACCAAGGGGAGGCGCGGTGCCAGTGTATTGCCATGATGCCTACACGACTAGGCGACCGCCTAGGCGATAATTAGGTGACTAGGCGGCAACACATAAGAAATCAAGATTGGTACTCCCTCCGTTTGGAAAAAGTGTTCCTATTTTGACTTTGTGTAAAAATAAGGAAGTGTTAAATAGTAGTTGACTTCCAATTTTGCCCTTGATGTGATGGGTAAAAGTAAGATGTGATGGATTGAGTATTAGAGAAAAAGTATGATGTGATAGGTAGGGTATGAAAAAGTAAGGGTAAAAGTGGTTTTTTAATAGAAAGTGGAAGTGTTTTGTTGGAAGTGAAAAAAATAAAAGAGGAAGAGTTTTTGAGAATGGAGGGAGTATACATTAGTAATACTAATATAAATATAAACATATGTGTTCTCTAATCCTAATCAAAATTTCAAATATGCATAAAAAAAATAAACAGAGCATAATATGAAAAAAAAAGAAGAATATGAAATATGATTAAAACACAATATGCGACTTTTTAGTGCAAAGTAAACACTGAGTATGAAAAAAAGTCACTGACTAAAACCATTAAGGATTTTCATAAGGCGTTGATGCACGCACCATCGCAAGAGCAGCTGGCCGCCACGACGCCTAGGCTTCCATGGCCGAAGGGAGGGGGAGTGTGGTACCTCTTGTTCCGGCGGTTAAGGTAACGAAGCAAGTACCGTTACGTGTTGCATACATCTAGAGCCAACCCCATTGACAAACAAGAACCGTTTAGGAGTTGTTCGGTGTATTTCTATCCCAACTCGGCTAAACATTTTTTCTAGAGCATGAAGTATGCTTCCCCGCTAGGTCTATCATAAAACTCCCAAAACGTGCATACGCAACTTCAACCTCTGCCCAATTAAACGCAGTGAAACAAACAAATAGAACAGCTTGTAAATTTATTGAACTCGGAATCTAAGTCTAACGTCGTCCCTAACCTCGAGTGAGCTGTTGGATTTGGAGAGTTCTCCTCGGCTTGTCGCGGCCTTTCTTGCAACGGGAGGGAGTATTAATTATTTTATTTCAACTGCTGCTCTTTTTTACATGTCAAATTTGTCGCCGGCGCAGGGTAGACTTGCGCGCTTCGGCGTTTAAGAGGTCAGAGGCGAAGGGGATTGCGCTCGAGTGTTGAACGCCGCAGGGGTAAAATGACCTTCTCCGTTTGGTTTGATATTGCTGCTGCATTGATAAGAAGATGAGTGACGCTAGTCGGAGTTGAGCTCTGAAGCTAAGAAGAAAAGCTGCAGATCTTATTTGTTTGAATTTCCCTTTTTCTTTTCTTTTTTCAATTCTTCTCCAACTTTCTTCTTAATTAATTCTCGTTCCTATTGCTTTGCTCCGCTCCGGGTCTTCGAAATTGATTGTGAATCTTCTTTAATTCTTCTATTTTCCTTTCTTTTTTTTTGACTTCTCCGCTTTCATCACCTAAAATATAAAATTAACATTTGTTAGATGAGATAAATCTTTTTAGAAACGAAATGTTACTCAATTTAAACCATAGAATAGGTGAACATAAAGTGTTGACAGTTTATAGTCTCTTGGGCAGAGTGGAAGTTGCCTTTAGGGTCCTTTGTGAGTTGTGACAAGAAGTTTCCGACAACAGTGAAAGAAAGTTCTAGCGTTTCGTAGTTAGACCGGTTATGCTTTACGAAAGAGAGTGTTTTAAGAATGGCTAAGGGTTTCGTCAAAATGGCATTACCCAAGCCGCGGTAACTCGGTAAGAAATTTGGCAATACTCTCCCCAATATATCCATTTGTTGAAGTTATTCTTGTAGCAATAAAGTATATATATATATATATATATATATATATATATATATATATATATATATATATATATATATATATATATATATATATATATATATATATATATATATATATATATATATATATATATAAAAGTGTGTGTGTGTTTACACACACACACACACACACCAATTGAAAGTTCGTGGGGGTGCAACAAAAGTCACCAATTGAAAGCTATGCAAACAAATCAATCAACTATGTTGCAGAGAAGATACTGAAGTAGTGTCACAGTAACAGATAACCGAGTGTGTGCTATAACACCTTCGTCACAAGCACACACATAGGGTTGTTCATGTTTAGGTCCATACCGAAAAACTGACCGAACCAGATCGAACCCGGATCGATTGGATTTCGGGTCGGTCTTTGGTCCACCAATTTTACAATTTCGGGTTTCGGTCCGGTCCGGTCCAAACCCGAATATCATTCGGTCCAGACCTAAAAGATTGAGACCATTAATTTTATGGAGTAATTCTATCCGTCTATCACTCCATCTAAAAGATCGAGACCAGAGACCATCAGTCCATCACCATTGTATCTTCCTATTCTTACACTTTCCCAAAAATTCTCCACCTCAACTCCAATTCCAAATCTCCATTCTCCAATCGCAGATATGCTTCCCATAATCGGCAATCGCCTGTGACTCCAGAGGCGTAGATTGCTGACCGTCCGTTCGCAGATTCACAAATTCGCTGACAGTCAGGAAAATCTGCCGGGAAACGTCATATCGCAGCAGTCGCCGTCCATGCTACTGCCCCATATGCTCCGGCCACCCCACGCAGCGGTGAGCCTCCCTAACACTCCCAAACGCATCATGAGGTCCATACGACCCCATCACCACTAGCATCGTGAGATTTGGACCCCGGAATTGTTGGGAATCAGTTGCGACCCGTCACGACGGTTTCCGGGGGGTATTTGCAGATTCCGGCCACCTCCAGCAAATTCGACGTCGCACACCCACCCAGGCATCTTCCTGACATCTTTACGACCCACCTTGACTCCTCAATTGCAGCATTTGGTTCGGGATTGCAAAACCCCCAATTTTCCACACCTAGGGTTTTGTTGGTGGGGAAAGTTTCAATTCCGGCCACACCTGGATTCGGTCTTTTCGGTCCACTAGATTTTGGGTCAGTTCGGTCCAAAACTGACTACATTTAGGTCTGGTCTTCGATCTAGATTTTAGCATAGTTCGGTTTTCGGTCTGGTCCGGTCTTAAACCTATGAACACCCCTACACACACAAGTAGATTATGTGGATGGTGTTACAGCGCCTAATGGACAAAATGTTGTAACTATAAATTGCTTAAAAAGAACACCAAATATGTTTACACGGTTCGGAGAAATCTCCTACTCTACGGGGACCACGTCCATGTAAAAGCTCTCTACTAAATCACTAGATGCAAGTTACACTGGCACATAACAACATAATGAGACACACTTCTCCAAATTGTTATGACAAAACTTCTAATCTAGTATTCTAACCTGAACCCTGTGTAGATCTGCTTTGGCTATCACATTTCCACCGAGATCACAAGGACATACGTGTTGGCAGTCCTCTCCTTTAGCTCTGGTTCACCTCTTGGTTGTCACGATATGTATTTCGTTGTAGGACCCCTTCATGTAGATCGTAACTTTCTTCACGCAAGGGAAGATTCGGGACGCGATGAAAACGTTCTTCTTAAGCGTATATTCTGTGTTTTTCCCTCTCAGTTGCTCCAAGGAATTCCCATGGATCTGCTGCATTTTTATAGGCTTCTCCAAAGACAATCCTAGCAGGAATATGTTTGTAGAAGTTGTCTTGAATACAACTTTAATCTTAATCCACAAGTAGCCTAAGGCCTTTTAAATACTAGATGGATTTATTATAAATAAATCCCAGCATGTAATTACAATCCCAATAAGTTTCTAAATCCGAAAATTGTATATCACAACTTAAAATCCCATGCACAAACTCTTGATCCCGTACACTGTGTTGCAGCATTGTGTTGTAACATCTTCTGTGTCAACCTAAAAAACAGTAGCAGCTCTAGAAGTCGAAATAAAGTAAACCTCTTCTAAGAAGTAGAGGTTTACCTAGTAAAACTCCTATCAAACATGAGTTTCTATTTTGCCTAAAGACTAGCCAACACCTTAAACTAACAGAAAAGAGTATTAACATTGTGAAAAAAGGGAAAAAGACTAAAGTAGGATTAAAACATTAAAACTATATCAAAATAGGACTTCTATGTTTTTATTCCCGAAATATGACTTAAAATGCATTTACATTACCAAACATGGTCATGTACATTACCAAAAAGTATAGTAATATGCATATGTACAATGCAACATTACAACCGTATTACCACAGTGTGAGATCCTATTTCTGGAAAAAAACATGAAAATACTATTTTAATATTTTTTTCTATGTTTTAGTTCTATTTAGGGTGATTTCTAGTAAAACATTCAAATTTTTTGTTTTAATTTAGTTAATATGTGATAGCATTTTTTCGTCACAAAAGTAGAGGACGGTGAATTTTAAGAGATCTAAATTCTAAAATGATTTTTTGAACATCTTTGGGATTACAACGTCCGTCACAATGTAAGTGTTCCGAAAAAGGGTTGATGGGAAAAAAATTAAATGTTAAAAACTCATAAACACCGTCACAAAGACAAGAGGAAAAAATCTTCAAATTCAACATATGTTGTGATGGCGGGATCCGTCGTAACGACATCATCACAAATGTGTTTCCGGCGGGTTTGTTGGGCAAGCTACCGCACCAATCCCTGTCCCCACTTACCTTTATTTTGAGTAAATTCCATAATTGATTCTTTATAAAAGATGAATTTCCCTATTTAGTCCTCTATTATCAAATATCACCCCAGTGGTACTTATTTTATGAGTATCTTTCCACAAATAATCCTTTTTTGATCTTCTATTATGTGGATGTTAATTTGAGGACTAAAAGTGTGATTTCACAATGATAATATATCTTTTTTGTCATACACAATTCCAAAGGTTGTTCCGTTTGCGTCGATTGTGAATTACAGTCACTTTCTACTATAACCATAGTCTACAAATGTGGTCTTTCGGAATCCTAGCCCACAATCATAGTCATTATTTTTGTGTTATCTGCTTAACCACTATCAGAACACGTCACTAGACATAATGTTGATGTCAATTTATACTTTTAGACTTTAAATTAACCAACATGACAGAAGATAGAAAAAGACCATTTGTGGAAAGGTATCATTAAAAAAAGACTACGAGGGTAATATTTGATAACAGAGGACTAAATATGGAAATCCCCTGTTATAAATGACCAATTATAGAATTTACTTCCTTATTTTTGTAGTGATTATTTTGGGGTGAAGGTAATAATACCCGGGAATAATATTTAATCTAGTGGAGCCAAAAAAAAGTAAACCCTCATGCGATATAGATGCATAAAAAAATATACCGAGTATTAGCCATTAACTTTATTTTGGTGGGAATGAGATAAGTAAAATTTGCACTAAATAATATTAAAACATATGTCATTTGTCAAATTAAAGTAGTTCTTAAATATTTTTATTTTCCTGACTAGTACTTGAATAATGTCTAGCGGCAAAAATAATGTTCAGTGATGGTGGATATTTAGTTTGAACAATGTCCAGTGGCGGTGGACATTTACTTAAACAATGACCAGTGAACAATGACTAGTGATGATATATTTAGAAATAAAAACATATGATATTATATTGAAAAAATCACAATATTTTACCCAAAATAAATAAGTGGATAGTTGCATTATTTTAAATTCCATACTAATAACACTTGTACCTATGTCTGCAGATGTTTTGTTTTTTGCATGTGCTTTTTTGGACTGGCTCATTTGCATCCCACATGATACTCCATACTTCCCATGACAATCATTTTATTGTATTCCCTCCCTCTCAAATTGGCGACTTTACACAATTTGATGAACGTAACATTATAGGATGAGGAATGCTAGGGTACACCATTTGTCCCCCACCTATTTCTCCACCATACAATTTTTTTTAATTTGTTTAATTTTTTTTATTTTCTTGCCTTTTTTTGTGGTGATGGAGGGGGTGGGGGACAAATGGGTACACCTTTAGTGTACCCCTAGCATTTTTCTTATACGATGGTATACAAATAAAAAATGTAACTTATATTTTCAAAAATTACATATAAGGTTCTACAAGATAAATAGTGATATAAATATTTTATTTTATCAAATGATTAATAAAAATATAAAAATAAATAGACTTTATAAATGACCCAGAGCCCCTGAATAGTAAATGTGTCACCTCTTTTGGGATAGGGTGAGTATTTATTTAAATAAAATAGGAGTTCGCACTGGAATAATGTCACATTATATACGAACATTTCAAAATATTTTTTGGTAATATATATGGTCATGATTAATATTGTGAATACATTTTAACTCTTATTTTGAGAATAAAATATGGAACTTCTATTTTAGTATATTTTTAATGTTTTACGCTTATTTTAGTCTTTTTCCCGTTTATTTACTCAGCTCGTCAAAATATTTTCTTCTCAGGTTGATTTTCTCAATCAAACTTTTTAAATTTTAATTGCAAATTACAAAAAATAAATATATTAAGTTATTATATAAATTTAATATCAATAAATTTATTTTAAAATATAATTTTTAAATATTATATTTTTAATATATATTTATACATAAGTAGAGATATTAGTGAATAAAGTGTTACATTGAAGAACGTAAAAAAGCCAAATCCTACTATATATAAAAAGAAAATAAAATAGATTATGTTGTTTCCCGCCCATATTGAGTAGCTCCAGTCCAAAACTTGAAGAACAATTCATATAGATACATAGATTCACAACAGTCCAAATAACCTAATAGCTACAATAATTCATACTCCGTATACATATATTCACATGGTATATGTCTAAGGAAGGGTATTCCCTTTTCCTCATTCAATGCCATATTATCCACTTCAAGAATGGTGCATATTTTGTGCTATCATATATGCATATTTGTTTTTTTCTATAAGACCCCGTTTGGTACATGGAATTCAAACCATGAAATTGGAATTGAGGGCTTCAAATCCAAGTCCGGTGTTTGGTAGCTCAAAAATTATGTAGATTTGGAATTGATAGTGTAAAAAATGAATTGGAATTGGCAGAATTCAATTCTATGGAATTGAATCCCATGGAATTTCAATTCCAATTCAATTCTAATTCCGTCAATTCCACATACCAAACGGACCCTAACTGTTATCAATTTTTTACAGGAATAGAATCCATTGTTGGCTTAAAAAAACTATAAAATCAAGAAGTATGACGAGAATCGGTGTTTTTGATATTTTAAATCTTCTAATTGTAACATGTTCTCAATTTTAAAGGAATTTGACTATGGGATAAATTTGTCTAAAATACCCTAACTGAAAACTGGACATGGCAAGGAATTAAGAGATGGAGGGATGATTATTCTGAAAATTAGCTTTAGTTTCAATACTCCGTATGTTTTAATGTTGGCCTCAACATACATAATACATTCAGTGAAAATCATTACTTCGTACTCTTTAGTACACCCTATTTTTATTTAGTGTAGTGTGCCATGTGTTTAAGAATAAACTCTTTATCAATAAGAGATTTAAGTATATTTCAAAAAGTTATAATTTTAATTTTAAAATTTATATTTTTTTAAAACTAATACAGAATAAATAATTAATAAGGATTGTTTTAAAATTCTTTTCGGACATCATTTTCCAAGATAGGGTAAAATATGTCTTCAAACACTATAAAATAGGTGAGTTTTATATAAAATATGACTTCTTTCGATAAATATTGGTAAAAATATTATTAGATATTTGGACAAAAATATTTTTATTAGATTTATTACATCAAATGTTTTCAAAAATATTATTTTATCAAATTAATATACAATATATATTTTATTTAATTATAGGTCAAAGACTGAAAATGATTAAGTGGAAAAAGTCAAAACTGGACAGATACTCAGGAAAGAAGATAGTATATATTGCAATATAAATTTATTTTAATATTGACATTAAAAGGTTTTAAGGAACTTGCTCACACACTCTTTAATTTCTAATGTTGTAAATTAAAGAGTTTGCTTAAGATGTATATATGATCGTAAGCAATCAATAAACATGACAAATTTTATGTCCGTGCATTACACGGGGATGAATCTAGTAGGAATAAAGATCTATGAAGAGATGGAGTACTTTTTTTTGAATAACAATCATTTTATTGTTGGGAGAAACCGAAAAAACCATTTTAAATGAATTATCGTTTCTAGTAAAGAGCCATGGGGCGATCGACTCGATTCCTCCCATCCATATTCTTGCTAAAAAAAACACTTAGGCCTCGTTTGGTACACGGAATTCAAACTATGGAATTCGAATTAAAGACTTCAATTTCAATTCTGATGTTTGGCAGAACAAGAATTATGTTGATTTGGAATTGATAATACAAAAAATGAATTGGAATTGGTAAATTCAATTTTATGGAATTGAATCCCATGGAATTTCAATTCCAATTCAATTCCAATTCCATCAATTTCGTATACCAAACGGACACTTAAAATAAGCAAAATGATGCACTTATATTATACTTCCACCTATACTAATGACTCCGGCATATATGGTGACCATTCGTAGTATAATATTAATCCGAATGTTAACAAAATTGAAGGTTGCAATTGGAGGGCCGGGGCTGGGTGCGTTAGGGTACAGTCACGCCAGGTTAATAGGGTTTGCTTGAGGGTTAAATGAGATGAGGATCATCAATTTTTTGACTAGAGTACCGTCGGTGTTTTCTTATTCAACCGATGTCAGTACGAACAATCCACCGACATTGACTGCCAATACTGTTCAAGAGGAAGGATTTAACTCTGTTGCAACACAACAGCCCTCCGTTGTCCCCTACGATCCCAGGCTTCAACCAACATTACTGTTCACGTCAAATCAACCTTTAAACCTGAGACGTAACGGTCGGCCATACTCCTCCACGGTTCATCGTCACGGTACCTTTAGACTGTCGTAGGAACGATCGACCGTACCTTGTCTACCTAGTTGTTGTGAATTATGGACAGTAGCTTTAATTTATATAATTAATTTTATTATGTTGGTAAATGATTTAGGATGATATTATGTTAGAGGCTCAATAGATTACTTTTGGTGTTAAATGATTAAGTTTGAGAGTTTGGATGTGAGTGATTTAGGTATTGAGTATGTACATACAAAAGGTCCTAGAACCGGTCAGGTGCCCGGGGATCACTCAAACTGTGTGTCTAGAACCAAAAGAATATCTATACCTAGACTGGGAAAGGCCACAGACCAAATTCTGAACTTGAAGAGAAGGGCGCTTGGACCGAGACTAAGACAAGGGAAGTCTTATCGAGTTCTTGCTCTACGAAGAGCAACTCTAGAGTATGGTGAGAATTAAAAGGATTAAAAAATGATGGAAAATGATTAAGGACATGATCTAATTCCTTAAATCAAGTTAAACATTTTCGGGCGTTGGACCACGTCTGTACTCTTTTAAACTTTTTAAGCTTCCGCAACATTATTTCAACTCTTACTTTGAAACAATTTGTGATGTTGACATTTTAAATCATTTGAATTATTATCATCATTAAAATGTTTCCTTGAAATAATGGATGTTACTTTACCAATTTGCTAGCGCTTCTGTCCACTAATCTTCGTGAACCGGGTTACGCGGATCGGGGTGTTACACAATCAGCGGTTTGGTGTTGACTATGATGAGACTTTTAGTCCTTTTATAAAACCAGCAGTAGTCCGGATCATTCTCAAAATTGCTTTATCACGGGGATGACCCAATCATTAGCTTGATGTCAAAAATGCATTTCTCCATGGCATTCTTAGAGAGACAATTTATGCCAGTCAACCATCCAGGTTTCAGGATCTTACTACGCCGGACTATGTCTGCAAACTTAAAAACGCTTTATATGGCCTCAAGCAGGCACCCTGTTCGTGGTACCACAAGTTTGCTGGTTTTATTAAGACTATGGGGTTTCGTGGTTGCAAGTCCGACACGTTCCTCTTTGTTTTCTCATATGGGGTAGAGATGGCCTACCTTCTCTTTTATTTTGATGATATTGTCCTTACTTCTTCTGGTGCAGCCCTCATTCAGGAGCTCACTCAACAACTTAAGGGAAAATTTGCAATGTTCTATATGGCGGACCTTCACTTCTTTTTGCAGAGGCAGAATACCATGATGTGGCTGATGTTGTTGCAGAGACTAGTTGGATAAGAAACCTTCTCCTTGAGCTTCAACAACCCATTTGCCGTGCTACCCTTTTTTTGTGACAATGTTAGTGCAACCTATCTCTCTTCCAATCCTGTGCAGCACCAACTCACCAAGCATGTTAAAGTTGATATCCACTTTGTTTGTGACAAAATGATTCTCAGCCAAGTCAGAGTCCTTCATGTTCTTTTGTCCTCACAATATGCTGACATCTTCACAATAAAGGACTCCCATCTCTACTCTTCACTGACTTCAGAGATAACCTTGGCATCAGACTGGCCCCTCAGCCGTTGTAGCCGGGAGTATGTTAAATATATTGTATATATTTAATATTTAATATTGTGTTATTATTCTTGGTAGTTACTTTTTTGTATAGAATTCCTTTAATATTCTCCTATCTTATTTAGAAGTGGGTTAGTATATATTGTTCTAATCACCCCATTATTCAGTCAATGAAAACAACCTTTCATTACTACCACTAGGGGTGTGCATTATTCGGTCCGGACCCGTACCGATCCGAAACCCGGCCAAAACCGGACCGGACCGGTCCTTATTCGGTCCAGTCTTCGGTCCTCAATTTTTCCTTATTCGGGTTCCGGTCCGGTCCGGTCCGGTCCACCGGTTTCGGTCCGGACCGGTGGACCGGTTACATTTTATTTTTTAAAAAATATTTTTTTCTATATAGTATTATAATATTGTATTTTTTAAGGTTTTTTCTTATGCCTAAAATTAATTTAACTTTAATACTAAAAGTTTTTAAAATGTTTTGATTTTATTATTTAATATAATTTTTTAAATACATTTTCAATTCAAAATAAGATACCAATTCTAATGATTTTTATATATTTTAAATATGAAAAGTGTGAAAAAGTAAACATTACCTTTATATTAGCAATCTAATGCATTTCAAATTTATATACCAATAATATCACTTAAATTTGTACTTTATCAATAATGAAACGATAATCCGCAAAAACAAACATTGTAAACAATCTCATGAACAAAAATAGTAAAAAATGTATCCGTTTGTCAAAATAAATCGAAAACTCAAAAAAGTATTACAAAAAGCAAAAATGAACAAAGAAGTAGAATATTCTCTATGTAAAATAAAAATTACGAACAAATTTTATGTAATACGGATGGAAGATATATATTTTGTTTAAAGTTTTTTTTAAAACTCAAAACAAATGTGTTTGACAATGTTTAGAGTATGTTATAATTAAAAATTAGTTGTAGTATTATTTTTATTCAATTGAATACTTTAAATTAAACAAATAAAATCAAACTTAAAAAAAATTAAAAATAACATTTATTCGGTCCGGTCCCGGTCCGGTCCTTAGTTTAATCGGTCCGGTCCTCGGTACACCAAATGCCCCTTATTCGGTCCCGGTCCGGGCCGGTCCGGTCCGGGTTTGACCCGATGAACACCCCTAACTACCACACCATATTTATTACTATTAATATAAGAGAGAATTACTAAACTTGGACTAAAACGTAGTCATTTATTCTTAAATAGGACTACATCTTTTTATTTCTCCAACTCGTACCTACATTATAGGTGGAAGAGAAAAAAATGAAAGAGTAAGAGTTTTTCTAAACGAATGGAGTATGTACTAGTACCTATAAAAAATGCAAATTCTTTAATGGACCTAAGGTCCATAATCATTTTATGAACTATGGTGCATTTGCAGCATAAAAGAAGTTGCCTTCTGCAAAAAGAAAAATATCCCACGAAAATTATGAAAAGATTTACATTTTAAAAATGAACATTAGAATTTAGAACCATGTAAGCATTATTAATAAAAAAAATCAGCACGACGGAGTATATCCATACATTGGATTTTCTTACACGTACTCGTCCCCTCCGTCCATTATTTTCATGCATGGCATGAGTGTATACTTGTCAGGTTTTGAGTGTTGCCATTTATGTCCTTAGCTTTGAGTACATGCCCCAAGTATGTATATCGATCATCTCTCCACTATTTTCCTGCATACACTTGTCAGGATTGGCCATTTTTCACAGTTTTTGCATGTGACATATATAGAGTACGTATCGTTTTTACGAATCGTCCCTCTGTCCTTAAATATTTGCCACACTTGTATTCCCGAGGCAAATTATTAAGTTTTTTCAATTCATTTGATTTACATATTGGTATAGAAATAAAGAATAAAATTTACATATCAAAAAACTACATGAAAAGTTCTTCGAAACAAGAAGTGTCAAGAATATTTTATTTTACCAAATAACCAATGAAAACGTAGAAATAAACAAAAGTTCTCGCGACTGTCGAAAAAGCAAACGTTGCAAATAATTTGGGACGGAGGAAGTAGAATTTAGGATGACTTAAAGGTCACTAGCTGGACTAGGCCATAAGACATTTGAGTTGAACATTAAAAGATTGAATTCAATCGATTAGTTAGCTCAATTCAAGAGTTTATATACCGATTTTTTACTCTTGGACTTTCAAAGTGGGATGACACTCGGCTCTAACACTCCCCCTCAAGTGGACAATCGTGCCATTTTGAATCTAACCGGTTGGCCACTTGCAAATAAACTCTCTTCGCCTTGATTTTTTTATAATCCAACACCTAAAGGACCACGAGCCGCATGCCACATGCAGTTGGGTACATACTCCATACAGACAACTAGTCTAAAGACTAACGGGCCATTAGGAATGAACGTGTAGACGGACACCTTGACAAACGAGGTGGGCCAAAACATGCTCTGATAGCGTAATAGAATTTATGATGAGGTAAAAAACATTGGACAGGGCCATAAGACACTTGAGTTTGAACCACATTAAAAGATTGAATCTAGTCGATAAGTTAGTTCAACTCAAGAGCTTATGACACCAAGAATTAATTTTAGGCTAAATGCACCGTTGGAGGGTGGTGGGGTAGGGGGTTAGGGAGGGGGTCAGAGGGGGTATGATGGATTAGGGATTTTTCCTAATCCAATATCATTTGAACAGTACAAGAAAGCCCAATTTTATCTGGCCCAAGATATAAATCAGATAAATTATTCAAGACGGAACTAGAGATATATGGACAGAAGAATATATTTAAAGTGATGTAAAAATATTTAGTGGAGCCCATTTGCAAAACATGTGCACATGGAGGTGACATGGCCACCTCATGGCATTGTTGGGGATGCATGCATGTACTCCCTTTTAAATACAAGGCTACGAACGACGGAAGAGGCACAACTTACTATTATTCTTCATTCTTCTTCTTCTTTAAGCTTGGAGCTCCATTAATGGCTCCAAGCTCATACAATGATGTATATGTAAATTCCCCCGAGATTAATAAAAGTTTCTTCCCTTTGGCATGGCACAGGCTAAAAAGGCCCGTGGTTTTCTCCCGATTTGGGTTTCCACGTATAAATACTCTCTCCACTTTATTCATTTATTTATTTTTCGGATTTCGCTATTCGGTGCGGTGCCGACCCGGTACCGATTTCGTCGGGTCGACGCCACGAAAAAGCGATTTCCATCAGAGTAGAAATCATCAATTTTTTATTTGAAGCACCGAAAGAGTTCTAAATGAGCGTGTATTATTAAAAAAAGCATACAGTATCAACGAAACTTACCGTGTATTAATAAACGTTCTTCTTTAATTTTCAATTTTCATGGCACAATTATTTCGTATATAAACAGAACAACAAAAAAAGTAGTCACGTGTATTAATTGCCGTCTCCCACCCAAAGCAAATAGAGATTTAGGCTACACATAATCATGCATATATTGGCGCATATAGTAATAATAAATGAAAAATTAAATTATTTGAATATCAAATTTAATAAGTTTGAACCAATGTGTAATTTTTTCTTCAAATTTTCTTTGATTCCAAAGATTTCCGTGCCCCAAAAGAAAGAAAGAGAAAAATGGTGCATAAATTCATAATACACTTTGAATATTGTGGACTATCTGGAGAAAACCCTAACTCCCGAAGTGAGTAAGATGTCAATGCCCGAAAATAAATGCGTTATGCCACTCTGAATATCAAAGTGTATTGTCGGAAGAATTTACTGAATACTTCACTGGATAAATATGGACCATGATAGGCATGGAAGGAAATGTGTTTCTTCTAATGTATCTCTACATTTAATGTATATCAAGGAAAGAAAATAATAACAATAAGGAAACAAATACACAATATGGTCACATTCCTATTCTTATGCTTAACACTCCACCCCCTCAAATTGGAGCATGTAGCAACGAAATGCCCAATTTAGAAAGTAGCTGCTCCAAACGTGACTTGCCTAGGGCTTTTGTATGCATATCGTCAAACTGCTGCGTAGTAGGCACGTATTTCGTGCGGATAACTCCATGCAGAAGCTCATCTCGGACAAAGTGACAGCCAACCATAATGTTTTCGTTCGCTCATGGAATACAGGATTTGCTGCGATATGTAGCAACGCAACTATACTATCACATCTGATACTCATCAGGCCAGTATGGCTAACATCAGGGCCGGCCTAAGGGAGGGCCAAGCAGGCCTACTGGATCGGGCCCAACATTTTACGGGGCCCAATTTTTCATACACACACACACACACATACTTCAATAAAAATAAAAGATCAATAGCCTAGAGTGAGAGTCAAACACGGAAATGCAGGAGGTGTCAAGAGCTACTCCATCCACTTGAAGTATTTAAATAGTTGGCACATAAGTTCTGGGCCGATCTCGAGCAGGGGCGGAGCCAAGTGGGAGCAAATGACTGCAATTGCAGTCACTCCCAACTTTGCTTTTTAATACTCCATACCCATACTAGCTATATACTAATCCAATATCACCTTTTGTTTTGTGTCTCACCGTTAAACTTCAAAGGCAGAAAAACTGCACAGCAACACTATGTTTCTTGTTTTGGCTTTGGAAAAAAGAGCTATGTGATTTCAACATGTTAATGGTAATGATTGATTGAAGAAAATTGTAATGGATTTTTATTGATATGGAAGTTTTATCTATATATATTATTGTACATTATATTATGTGTTCGACAAAATGCTTCTGAGACCAATTCTTATTTGAATGTCTCCGGTCACTGATAACCGCTAGACACGGATATCTTCTTTTACTTTTCACCCAGTAGTGTTAGATCCTGGCTCCGCCACTGGTCCCGGGGATTCATCAGCCTGGACCGAACTAGAAAAAAGGCTCTAAAAGTCTTATCCTTAATGGTCTAACAAATTCACATATGCAAACAAATTATATTTAAATTATAACTAACGCACTATTATTAGAAAAAAATAAATGACAAAATTATAGTTTTATAATTACATACCGTAAAAGCTATCCGAGGATTTGAGAAGTTCTCCTTGCATTCTTGAGAGCAAATTGGTTGATCACATCTTCATAGTCTATGCTCTCTGAGATTTCATTCTCGATAGCTATTACCGCCAATCCGCTAAGTTTTTCTTGAGACATTGTAGACCGTAAGTAAGAATTTAGCAGCTTCAATTTGGAAAAACTTCTCTCTACAATGCTACCGTTACTTGAACAGTGAACAAAATTCTATATGCAATGCAGGCATTCTGGTAACAACCAAGTTCTTTTAAATACTTCAAATTATCTATGGGGTTGCTAAATTCATTGGTTTGTAATATGTTGAATGATTTCAACTCCATGTAAATCTCTTTAGCATCAATAATATCCTATCTTTCTTCAAACTTGAGTGCATTTCCAAGTTGATGACAAAACAAATTAAGCTCTTTTTCTTCAATTCCACTGAACTTATGTGGAAACAAAAACCCAAATAATCTCTCATAGTCTTTGAATTGTTCAAATCTCATCTCAAAAGAAGATATGTCTTTATCCACAACATAAGAGAAGAAATTGACTGTGAAATTCTCTTTAGTTATAAATGAAACTTCTTCGCTACTTGAACACTCATCAATTCTTTTTTTCCTTCGAATCAAACGCTTTTCTCGAAATATCGGAGGCATATCCATTTCAGTAGCGATCTCCTTTGCTTCATCAATTGCTTTTGAATAACTAGTTTCTCTATAATCCTTGAAGTAGTCAATCAATTCATTTATCTCTTTAATAGCATTATCAAGATGCATATCCTTTGATTGTAACTTCTTGCTCACTATATTTACCAGGTTTATTATTTGATACCAAATAACAATTGATACCAAAAACTCAAATTCACTAAGATTTTCTGCTAGTGACTTTGCTGTTTGAACAATTATATTATCACTATCTTTTTCTTCAACTTCAAGCAAAGCTTCTCGTACATCGGAAAGTTGCATTCTAATTGCCTTAATGCTCTCAACACAACTTTCCCAACGAGTTTGAGATAATGGCTTAAAACTCCAACCTTTAACATTATCTTTCAAAATTTGCCACCGATTAATTGAATGTGCAAAGATAGTATAAATTTTTTGGATGGCTCCAAAAAAGAATTCTTCCCTTTGACACAAATCTGAGCGATATCACATAATGTAAGATTAAGAGAATGACAACCACAAGGAGTTTAAAATGCTCAAGGATTGACATCCAAAAATCTCTTTTGAACTCCTTGGTGTTTTCCTTTCATGTTTGCCACATTATCATAACCTTGACCATGAATATCATCAATTTCAAGACCAAGAGACTTTAACTCCTCAATTGTAACATCAAATAGTCCTTTTCCGGTGGTATCATTAACATTCAAGAATGTGAAATGATATATTTGAATTATTAAGTTTTTGAAAAGGTTATTAAATTTGTAGAAAAATAAATATAAGGGAAGGAAGAAAATGTTAAATCTATCAATTATTTAATATATTTAATATTATATATTATAATTATGGTTGTTACCTATTATAGTTAGAGTTATTATTATATAAAATTACCTTATATAATTAGCCATTAATGTAGAGGATTCTAGAATATATTCCTCCACCTATAACTACATACTTTGTATTCTTATCTTATTTATTCAATCAATAAAGCGTAATTTATTATTTTTACATGGTATCAGAGCCTTGTCGACTAAGAGGTCACAGGTTCAAAACTCAGCGTCACCAGTTTTAAGAAAATTAAAATTTCATGTGCAATCATACCAGCACTAATGCACCGGATCCCATCATAACTCCGAAGTTAAGCATGCTTGGGCGAGAGTAGTACTAGGATGGGTGACCTCCTGAGAAGTCCTCGTGTTTTATTATATAATATTACCTTATATAATTAGTCATTAATGTGGAGGATTCTAGAATATATTTTCTCCACCTATAAATACATATTTTGTATTTTTATCTTATTCATTCAATCAATAAAGCTTAATTTATTATTTTTACATGGTATCAGAGCTTTCGTTCATGGTGACCTAATACATTCCGCTTTCTCTGCCGCCGTCGCTGGTGATTTATCCGGAGACGGTGGCCTCACTCCCACTTGTTCCTCCAATAATGATGTGTCATACTTCTCCATCCGACTCCAGATCCATCACCACTATTTCCTGATTTAAATCATATCATCAACTCAACCTGCTTAGTCGGCATGTCTTCAGTCAACATGCATCTTCGGCAATACCTCATTCCTTGTATTTCTTCTCTAACTAAGTCGCGCACGTCAATCTTCTCCCTTCTTCAATATCAGTGGCACGAGTCTGTCCGCACCGGCTCTTCTCTCATCCTCAAAACAGGCACATTTCTTTCCCAACCATCTTTCTTCTTCTCTTATGGTCCAGATACATTCAGTCTGCTCCAGCCGAAGATATGTCTCTAGTTTCTAATCACGATTTGGTCATCATTCAATTTACAACTGGCCTTCAATCTTCATCGTTGAGGACGATGTGAGCATGTTAAATCTATCAACTATTTAGTATATTTAATATTATATATTATAATTATGGTTGTTAATTACCTATTATAGTTAGAGTCATTATTATATAATATTACCTTATATAATTAGTCATTAATGTGGAGGATTCTAGAATATATTTCTCCACCTATAAAAATACATATTTTGTATTCTTATACTATTTATTCAATCAATAAAGCGTAATTTATTATTTTTACAATTTTTACAGAAAATAATTAAGTATGGAAGAATTAAAAAAAGGAAGTAAATATTCAATTGTTTTGAAATCTAGATTTTTTCTTTAATTTGTTTGACATGCAAAGTTTGTTTATTTCTCTCTTGTCACTTCACATATTACTTGTTAAAAAGTGATACCTCAACTTCGTCACATGCCGCCGCGTCTCAGCTCCACCAAATGTCATGTTGTTTTAGCCCGAAGTCCGCTTTTTATATGTAAAGGAATAAAGGATACATAGTAATTATCCTACATATCGTATTTGTTCACTATTTATCTGCGAATCACTTCTTGTCCTACCATATGATAAAGTAAGGACAAAAATGGAAAGGAATACCAAAATCACACATTTTTTAATTGAATCCAGCCACCTTATTTCAAAGTGAAAAAGACTTATGGGATAGATGCAGCATAAAGTTTCAAAACTATGTTTCAAAATAAATTTAATGGTATCAAATTTATGCTCCCTCAGACTTAGATTAACTTTTAAGAAAAAATATTTAATTATAATGTAAATTTCAAATAATTGGGTTATTTTTAAGATCTAGTTTGGTATATCAAATGTTTATAAATTTTGTTTATTTGAAATTATATTTAATTTATGGTTAAAGTTTTTGGCTACAAATAATTTAGAGCAAAAGGAGTCTCAATTCAATGCATTTTTTTCATAATTGTTCCTGAGTATTTGTCCAATTTTGACTTTTTTTAATTAACTATTTATAACGTAACTTTTGACCTAAAATTAAATGAAATATACTTCCTCCATTTTATAAAACGATTCCTATTTTGACTTTTAGGTGAAATAAAGAGTATATATTTGTGGCTGAATTTTCAATTTTGTTTTGATGTGATGGGTAAAAGTAAGATGTAATTATAGATAGATTATTAGTGAAAAAGTATGATGTGATAGGTAGGGTAAGAAAAATAGAAGTAAAAGTGGTTTTCTAATAGAATGTGGAAGTGTTTTGGGAAAAATAAAAAAATGAAAGAGGAAGTGTTTTAAGAAATAGAAGGAGTATATTGTATATTAAATAGATAAAATAATATTTTGAAAACAGTTGCAATAATAAATCTAATAAAACTATTTTTGGATTAATATCTAATATCATTTTTATTTAATTTGAGAATTTATTATATTTTTGGATATTGAATTCATTTTTTTTGTCTCACCAAGCACTAACATTTTTCTAATCCAAGAGATATCAAAACACTCTTCGTTCCACAATATTTTTCCTTGTGTGACTACACTATTTTTAATTTAAATGAAACGTGTATGTTGTAGATCGAGAAAATTAAAATTTTATGACACAAATTACTCTTTTAAAAAAGAAAGTTTTAGGACAGCTTAAATAGAAAAATAAAACATAACTAAATTTTAGTAGGTAACTTTTATTTTAACACTAATTTTTAAAGAGGGCTGTTAGAGTGCATCCCACATCGGAAGTCCAAGTGTAAAATAATCCGGTATATAAGTTCTTGAGTTAAACTAAGTAATTGATTGGATTTAATTTTTTAAAGTGGTTAAACCCAAGTGTCTTATATTATTACACAATCCAGTTTCCCATACCCATCCCAAATTCTATCAAGGGCCCATAATCTTACAATAATTTTTTACAACAAATACTACAAAAATGCGTTTGGGACACCGACGATGTTCCATTCGCAAAATTGTTTGTTCCTACCTCTTTTAACCCCCGGTTAACCACCCAACCGGCCCCAACCCTAACACACCCCTCCAATTGCTTCACTTTTTATTTGTGTCTAAAATTTAACCACAAAGTCAAAAAAATCAAAGGTGGTTCAATTGAACACGGTGTGTTAAAGAGGAGCCGAGTTGGGGGATTTACATAGGGGTTAGGAAAGTAGGAGCAATCAATTATGGGAATGGAGCATCTTAAGTGTTCAAAAGGCATTGTTGTAACATTTGTTAAAAAAAAGTACTGTAAGATTAAGTGTCCTCATTTTTTTAAAGAACAATTTGCTCTGATCTATATAAAACTAAAAGGTAGACCGGGCAAAATAGTCGGTCGGGTCGGCTTCAGGTTCGATCACCTTGGGTTCAGGTTACTTCGAGTTCGGGTAAGTTCGGATTCGGGTTGAGAGCTACATGTTCATGACCCAATGTCATCGAGTTCGGGTCGACCTAACGGGTTACGACTTTCATTTATTTTTTGAAATTTTAAGTACTTGTTATGACACATTGTCTATATTACAAATAAAAAACCTAAATATGCAGAAAATTTTGAAAAAAGTAAGATAATTATGCGATATCATTAAAATTTTGTATGAAAAATATAAATTTACACATTAAACAGGAGTAATAAGCAAAGAAATATAAGAAATATTCTTACATTAGCGGGTCGGTCAGGTCACGTTCGGGTTCGGTCGGATTTGACGCATATATAAAGGGTAATTTCGGATTCGGTCAACTTCAGGTTCCGTCAGCAAAATCTTTGTTCAAAACCTAATATTTTTGAATCGGGTCTCGGGTCAAAAACAGGTCTAGTCTTTTTTTGTCAGGTCTCCTAAAAGGTAATACGTTTCCTTGAATAGGACCAAATATGTTTTATTCTCTTTATGACACATAATTTCATGTGATCTGTCATATATGTCCTCATAGTAATAAGTATTGGATAATAACTGATTATACGAATAACTCTACGAATCTTGTTATTAATAACAAGTGTTAGATAATGACTGATTATTTCAATAACTATTCAAATTATTTTTAATAATGTCTTATTCTACTTGAATTATTTAATAGATTATTCTTTCTCAAAAGTAGAATATTTTAGAACTTTCCATCGAGAAACAACAGAATATATATATAAAACCAGTTTTAATTTATTTAGGAAAAATAATATGTTTAAATCACATTTATGTAAATTATCTTTTTTAAAAAAAAAACTCAACGGGGTTTAGAGTTGGTGCACAAAAACAGATAGTTAACGGATAGCCGCAACCTAGTCTACATAGATCGATCTCCACGTCTTATGATACGCTGACCGTGACCGGGACCGCAACCGTTAGTACCCTGGACATTACGTTGGCCGGTTTTCTAATCTAACTACTAAAATAAGTATGTTCGTTGACCGATTTTTTTCATGGTTTAACTTTAATCCGTGGCGTGAGCTTTGCTAGTAGTGAAGAAGATCGAAAAAATAGAGATGTGAATAATACTCGACATTTAGTTGAATAATGACTAATAGACAATGACCAATAGTCCTACATTGGGAAATAAAAACATATGTTCCTATATTGAGAAAGTCATTTAGAAATCATCCTAAATAGGATTAAAATATAGAGAAAAGTACCAAAATAGGACTTTCATTATTTTTTTCCCGGAATATGACTTTGCACTGTGGTAATGTGACTTTGCATTGTGGTAATGTGACAGTGTACATGTGTAGATTACTATACTTTTTTGTAATGTATATGACCATGTTTGATAATATAAGTCCTATTTCGGGAATAAAAACATGGAAGTCCTATTTTGATATGTTTTCAATGTTTTAGTCTTACTTTAGTCTTTCTCCAAAGTCATTATGTTTTAATCCTATTTAAGTAAATTACCCAAAATAGATCTAACATCAATTGAGATTGAGATCAAAGTAGTCAAGCAGTTTTTGTAACCGCTAATTTCATTTGGTTCTAATTTTTTATATGAAAGACTAGAGCAATCCCCGAACTGGTAGTCGGTTCCAAAAGACTAAACTGAGATCGGATAAAAATTTAGAACTAAAGATTTAGTGTATTCTTTCGGGAAAAAAGAAGAGATGTAGTGTATTTAAAATAGAATTTTTATACAAATATATTTACATTATTTTTTTTATTAATTTACAAATAAGTGAAAACAAAATAAAAAATCTCATATTTATAAAATGTAACACATATGAGTACATTACATTTTTGAATAAATTTCATAATTGGTCCTTTATAATATGAGTTTTTCCCTACTTAGTTCTCTATAATCAAATATTACTCCATTGGTCCTTCTTTTATGAGTATCTTTCCACAAATAGTTTTTTATCTTCTGTCATGTTTGTATTAATTTGAAGACTAAAAGTATAATTTTACAATGATCATATATTTTTCTTGTCATACACAATTCTAGAGGCCGCTCTTGATGTGTCGTTTGTGAATTTCAGTCATTTTCTATTACAACTATAGCCTATAAATGTGGTTTTTTGTCGGAATCTTAGTTCACATTCATAGTCATTGTTGTTGTGTTGCCCGTTTAACCGACATCAGAATACGTTACTAGACATAAAGTAATACTCCCTCCGTCCCGGAGTATTCGTCCAGTTTTGACTTTTGGAACTGTTCATCTAAGCACGTTGACTCATCAAATTCTCTCAATGTGTAAGCCTAAATATAGTCATGTGTGATCTTGTTTGATTTGTCTTAATATATAGACTATTAATATATAATTTCTATATTTTTTTCGGAAAAATTTCTATAATTTTTTAATATACAAATTACAAGATAAAATGATTAAAGAAGTGCATTGGATGGTGTGTAAAATTGAAAGTGGATAAATACTCTGGGACGGAGGTAGTATTAAATTATACTTTTAGCCCTAAAATTAACACCAACATGAAAGAAGGTCAAAACAAGAACTATTTATGGAAAGATACACATAAAAGACGAGGATACTATTTGATAACAGAAGACTAAATATGAAAAATCTCCTGTTATAAAAGACTAAATATGAAATTTACTCTTATTTTTTTCGTTGATTTTATCCAACTTCCACCTTACATATAATTATTATAAGTCAATAAAGTATAGGAATAAGATAAATTATTAAAAAAAATTAGCGTTTTAGATAAAATTTTAACGGGACAGATTACTTTGAAAATGCTAATGCTAAACGATGTCCGTAGATTGCCTTTAATTTTCAAAACGCTAACGTTAATCTCTAACGCTATTCCCAAATAGGTTCTAGGTTGATTCTGAAAATAAAAAAAACTTACAAAATCCAAAATAGAAAAAGAAATTGAATTTTTCCTACTATAAATACGGACATTCTCAAACTCTTTTCGTAATTACCTTCTTTGAACTGCGTTTTGAGTTTTAAAATTCTTATTAAGTTCTTACTCCCTCCGTCCCAAAATATTTGCCACACTTGTTTTTTCAATAGTTGCGGGAACATTTGTTTATTTCTACGTTTTCATTGGTTATTTGATAAAATAAAATATTCTTGATACCTATTATTTCGAATAACTTTTCACGTAGTTTTTTGATATGTAATTTTTATTTTTTTATTTCTATACCCATATGTAAATAGAATGAATTGAAAAAACTTGATATTTTTCCTCGGGAATACAAGTGTGGCAAATATTTAGGGACGGAGGGAGTATTATATTATATAGTACGGAGTATATATTACTCCCTCCGTTCCTTAAACCTTTCTTCTTTTGACTTTTTTTGGCCAAATAGTGACATACTTTGACTACGATCGAATTGCGAGAAAAGTATACTTAGTTATAATTTAGATTCAATATAACTGGGTTCATCTTATGGTATAATATTAATATATCAAATTTTCATATCATTTATTTATTTAGATTATGTATGTTTAATTTGTGATCAAAGCTAGTGTCACTGTTTGGCTAAAAAAAGTCAAAACAGGAATGGTTTTTAGGACCAGAGAGAGTATATAAGTGTTCAATTCTAGCTTTCGAGTAACATGTGGTTGTTAACGGCCGCAAAAAATATTGATGAGAGGTCCTCAATTTTGATGCTTAAATTAAGAGTGATAAGAGTACGACTATCATGTCCCCGCCAATTCTAGGAGGCCCGAATCCTTGGATGTATTTTTTCATAATTTAGATGTTAGTTGTTTCATTAAAATTAATAGCCTGAAATACGTATTCATTCACAACATGGTAATGATGCTGTTGGAGTTCCCACATTGGAAAATAAAGATGAGTATCACTAGCATATATAGAACGGTGAAGCCCTACCTATCAGCTTAAGCTTTTGGGTTAGAATTGTGGATCCCGACTTTATGTGCAAGTGGTTAATTTTACCCGACACTCTATCTGTTGTTCTTGGCCCGCCGGAATTTCAACATGGTATCAGAGTAGGTCCGGTCCGGGTTTGATTGTTCTTGGTTGTTTGGATGTGGTTTAGCAAAAATGAGCTACCCATCTGTGGTTTGGGCTGAGTTGGCTAAAAAGAGATTGAGATGCCACCGCCCGTTGTGTGGGCTAGCTATAAGAGATTGAGATGCTAGACCCGTTTATCCAAGTGCTAACTAGGCCAGGCTAGTTACCACTTGCGGGGGAGTGTTGGAGTTCCCACATTGGAAAATAAAGATGAGTATCAGTAGCATATATAGAACGGTGAAGCTCTACCTATCAGCTTAAGCTTTTGGGTTAGAATTGTGGATCCCGACTTTATGTGCAAGTGGTTAATTTTACCCGACACTCTATCTGTTGTTCTCGGCCCGCCGGAATTTCAACAGATGCTAATATGTATTCTTTTCATTTGCATTGTCACGAAGATCGAATACATGCGTTGATCAGAGATTCGAATATACGGACTATCAAAGAAAAGTTGGAAGAAGATAGTGTTTATTTACTGATAAGTGTCAAAGTTACACAATTACCAAATAACAAAAACTACCAACCACTCTTTTATGCTATGTACTCCGTAGTAGAAAATTAACTCATGAATAAACGTACTACATCACACCAATAATTATAGGTTCTCCCTATGTAAAATTTGCACTAAATAGGACTAAAACATAATGACTTTCCCAATGTAGGACTTAAACTTTTTTATTCCCTAAATAAGACTTAATAATGACCTAGTGGGAAGAATAATGTTTAGTAATGATGGACATTTACTTGAATAATGACTACTTGTTAATGACCAAAAGTCCTATATTGGGAAATAAAGTGCAACTCTAGAGCGGGGTGAATAAAGTTGTTGAGAATGATTAACGATTTTCGCAGGATTAATAATTTAAACGTAAGTGCAGCGGAAATAAAAGAGAGAAAGCAAAGAACACACCGATGTATACTGGTTCACCACCTCGTGGCTAGTCCAGTTCCCCGAGAGACTCTCTCGAAGCTACCACGACTTCCGTTAAGCTTACGGGTGCTTAACAAACCGTTTACAACTCGAGAATTTGAATCCCACAAGCCTCGACACAACCGTTCGTAGATATGCTCTCTACAAGACTTAACAACCAAGACTTAAGTCACATAAGCAATGAAAAACAAGAAGAACAATCTTCTTCAACCTGTCAACATAAACTCTCAAAAGAGTAGAAATGAGAAATGAATAAAGCTCTATGGATGACAAAACACTCTCTTGAAAATACTTAGTTTTCTCTCAAAATATATCAATTTGAGGAAGAATTGAATGGAGGATTATAACCTCAAGATAGGGGAGTTTAGGAGTGCTTCTTGTACTTAAAAATGACCAAGGAAGAGTGTTTAAATAGGAGGTGAAGAAAAATATATCCGCTGGTCCAGGAAAAGAAGCTGTGCAGAAAAGATGCAACAAAATAATCGACTAATGCATCACCATAATCGATTAATGCATCATAAAAAATCGATTAAAGCAGCTTCAAAAATCGATTAAATTTGCTAGAGCCAAATTCCTTCTGCGCAGAAAAGTGATAATCGATTAAAGCCAAAGGTGTTAATCGATTAGTTCCTTCTGGACGAGATAATCGATTAATTCCAGAGGTAATAATCGATTATTGCAACAATAATGCCCAGGATAAGGAGGCTCCCAATTCAAATAAAATAATTCAAATTCAATTTTGAATTATGAGAAAGAATATTTGGTGTAGAAAATGAGTCTCAAAAATATTTTGTGTGTCAAACGATGTACACGAAAAATATTTGAATAAAAAGTTTTTGCTTACCAAAAATATTTTATAATATTAAAATTAATATTTTGATAAATGTTTGACACTCCTTTTGAAACTGACTCAATAAAAGTATTTTGAACAGTTAAAAGATTTTTCAACTGACTCCAAAAATAAATATAATTTTTATTTTAACTCTCATAAAATTATTTTTGGAGAGAAGATATTTTTTTCATCCTTACAATTAATTCTAAGACTCAAATAAATAAAAAGTCTTCGGAAATCTTCTACTCCTCCGAGTCCTCCGTTAGGCGCTCCGAACGCGTCTCGGACTTCAATAAAATCCTGTGCACCTTCTTGAATACGTTAAGGAATGAAACTTCAAGTCTTCGTGTTTGTCGTTGTAGCACTTTGATCTTGACTTGAATAAATTGTATTTGTCAATTATCAAAACCTGTGAGTCAACACTTAACAACACAGAAAGGGTTGAACTCATGCATTCCAACAATTTCCCCTTTTTTGATAATGACAAACACATGGAGGATATGCTACCAATAAATAACAAATTAAAGCATATACTCCCATACTCTTCCCCCTTTTGGCATTATCAAAAATAATGCAACAAAAGAACTCATGCATTCCGGCCGGGGAGAGAAAAAAATTCTAAACAATTAAGAAAAATCACATTCCCCCTAAAATCATGCATTTCTAGGAAATAAAATACTTCCCCTTTAAAGTATGCTATCTCTCCTTAAAAAGAATAAAGCATACAAAAAGATTAACACATATAGCAAAAAATTCCCCTTTACTATATGCAAAACATCCTATATAAATTCCCAAATAAATTCATATAAATTCATTTTAAAAAAATGTAATGACTCCCCTTTGATGCAACCTCTTTGGCTAAGTGCTTGGAGCATCCACTACAAATTTGTAGTCTTCAAGCACACCATTCATGGGCATCTAAAAATAAAAATTTGGTATCCAACCACTTTTGGGTCCTGGATGGTTAGGAGCAAAACAGTCATAGCTATATGAAAAATCCCTATGCTTGGTAAAACATAATTTTAAAAGAGATGATATTTTACACATTGTACGAAGTGTGTCAAACAATTCGGGATGAAGGAAGTAAATTTTTTGATGTAGTTTTTTAATATGTAATTTTTATTTTTTAATTTTACATCATTTTTCATATAAAATGATTTTAAAAGAATTTTAGTCAAACATCATAACAAGCAATAAAAAAAATTATTGGACGGATGAAGTAGTTATTTCGTCAGAGTATGTGTTTTGTCATGTTCCCACTGTATTTTGTTGGTTGAATTAATTCATTTAGAGTGCACACAGTTTGATTCCTCATAGATGCAGCGAATTTTTGTTTACAAATTTTATCATTCTTTTTGTTTACAATATGGCGTGTGTCATATATTGAGTGTGTGAGTAGTGTAAAAATTGAATTTGGTCACTAATCAAGAAAAGAGGTCCAAATACACACTATTCATAATCCCAATGTGTATGTTTTTTGAAGCAAACAAGCAAGATACAAGACACATTTTGCGGTTCCATACAAAAAATAAACATAAAAGACTAGTTAGTACTCGGGATTATATATCTTGGAATATGTAAGAGCATTGTTTATTGCAAAAAACAAAAGAGCATTATTTATTAGATAAAATTATGAATACAACAAGTGATAATCGAGATTACACATATACCCTTTTAATTTTTGACTCTTCACCGTACTCAAATTTTTCAAAAAGAACTACTACTTATGGGTCCCACTTCACGTCCAACATGGACCGAGTGCATATATATATGATCTATAGAAATACAACCAATAATATATAGGAGGAGCTCAAACAGTCAACACCTAAGTACATTTGGTCTTAGAGTAAAATAAACACCTCATAGGTTTTTGGTTGTAATAAAAATAATTAAAGTAAAAAAAAGAAAAAAAAAACATTCAAGTGTTTGATAGCCTTATTATGCAATGTAATTACCACCGGCCGGGGCGTGGCATGGCTATCGCTCTCTTTGACGGTCATTGAAGGAAAGCCGGAAAACCCACTTCGTAAACCCTTTCCTTTTGGCATTCTTGCTCAAGTAATGTTTGGGGCTATGGTCCGAGGCATTGTCTGCAACGGTTGAATCAATGAACATTTTGACTCGTCGCATTGCGAGTTTCAAAGTGTCTTCTGCCATGTTAGCAAAACAAATTCTAAACCAGCCCGGTTCAATGCAGTGGCACGAAGAACCGGGCGAGATGTTGAGACCTACTTGGTACACTATTTTCTTCCAGAGCTCGATTTCCGCTTGGAAGGTGTTCGAGCTCAGAAGATGCCTCATGTCAACCCAACAGAACAGGCTGGCATTGCTTTCCAAGCATTTGATTCCTGCGTCGCGAAGACCTTTCACAAGCATGTCGTGCCTCTTCTTAAGCCTCTTTTGGTTTTTCGCGACGTATTTTTTTGTGAACTTCTTGTCAGAGAGGAGAGCGGACAAAAGGTATTGAGTTTGAGACGAAACAAGGCCAAAGCTCGACATCTTCGTCGCTGCGGAGACGACCAATTCGTCGTTGGAGTAAATAGCTCCCACCCGGAAACCAGGGAGCCCGAGATCCTTAGATAGGCTATAAACAATGTGGACGCGGTCCCAAACATCACTGTTGACATAGTTTCTCTCCGTGAGAACCTCCATGACACTCACGAAGCCTGGCGAGTCGAAGACAGTGCCAGAATAAATCTCATCACTGATGAGATGGATGCCCTTGGCATCGATGAAGCGGATGAGGAGATTTAGCTCTTGTCGGGTCAAAGTTGTTCCTAAAGGATTTGATGGGTTAGTCACGAGAACCCCTTTGACTCTTAGATTTTTCCTGCGCGCTTCATCATACGCATCCTCAATCGCTGACTCCGTGATCCTAAATCCATTTGAGCTCCAGCACTGTATGGGCACGATTTTCGCTCCGGTTCTCCACTTCAAGTCTCTATCGAAACTATGCGTCATAAGAAATAATATTTAGAGTTAGAGTCCCATACTCAAAATAAAAACAACATAAAATTGAAAAAAGAATGGCTTAGGTAACTGTCAATAAGGAACCCTTCGAGCCTAGCACGTAAAACTTAACTTTTAAAAAAAACTAAGTGACGAGAAATTGCAAACTCGTGATCTCTTGGCCAACAAAAATCCGATATCATGTTAGAGAAGCTTGCTATTATAGGTATAGAAAAGTAAAAAAAAAGTTTTTTATCTTCTTATAAAAGGCATTCGGAAATGAACTTACGAAATATTTGCACAAAATATCACAAAAACTTAAGTCATTTCCCTAAATAACACTTAAATTGTTTTATTCCCTAAATAGTACTTAATAATGTCCAGTGATGGCAAATATTTACTTGAATAATGAGTAATGCATAATGACTAAAAGTGTTACATTGGGAAGAAAAACGCATGTGGTGCTATTTAGGGAAAGTCATTATGTTTTAGTGCTATTTAAGTAAATCCCCCCTGAACTTACCCAGGATAGTATGGAGTAGGGAGGAGGAATGCGTCCCCGGGGTCGGCGAGGCAAAACATGAGAGTCTCATTAGCGGATGTGGCTCCGGCGGTGAGAACGAGCTTGTTTGAATCAAAGGTGACTTTGTTTCCTCGGATTTCTGACATGAATTGAACCAAGGCCTGCATATATATACATTGATGCATGATTATATTTGTGATGGCGTATGGATATATATATATATATATATATATATATATATATATATATATATATATATATATATATATATATATATATATATATACACACACACACACACACATACATTTTTGAAAGATGGGAGGCCATGATAATCTTGAAAGAGAGCAAGTTCTTTGAAAATGGATATCCCGTCTTTCTTCAGCGCTGCGGGCTCTGCGTTTTGAGCTAGCCACGATTCAAGAAGATCAAAGGAGAGCTGCATCCACATACATAAATAAATAATTGTAATAAATAAAAATTAATTAAGCTCACGTTAGAAAGGATATCCAATCCAAGCTAGATATGGACGGCATATACTGACAAATAATATAATATGTTTCCCCATTTCTCCATCTCCCAACATAGGAAGTGTACTCGGTGATAATTAACTCACCCTTAATCTTCTCAATTTATTACTCACTCTGTCCCGCAAAAAACTTTCTATTTTGATTTTTAAAGGATTTAAGAAGAGTGTATTTTAGTGTTGACTTTCTAAAAATATCTTATGATGTGATGGATAAAGTATGATATGATAGGTAGATTAATAGAGAAAAAGTGTGATGTGATATGTAGGTTAAGAATTAATAAGGGTAAAAGTGACTTTTTAATAGGAAAAGAAAAGCATTTTTTGGGACGGATGAAAAATGAAAGAAGAAGTGTTTTGTGGGACGGATGGAGTATTAAACATAATCTTTTTATTCCCTCCCTCCAAAAAAACCTATTTTAATCTTTTTAAACATAATCTTTTTAATCCCTCCCCCCAAGATTTTTTTTTTAATAGATGAAAATTGAAATTCCAACTTTCATGTATTAAAAAAAAATTCTATTTTCAATTTTCACTTTTAGTAAAATTAAAATACTCATTTTTAAAAATAATACTAAATTATACATTCATTAAATTCCACTTTTTTCTAAATTATCCCGTAGAGAACTTTTATGGGATTGAGGTACTACATATAGATTTTATTTTAAAACTGTTTACTATGGAGTACCACGTATTAGTAAAATAATTTGAATTTGAAATTAATTCAATCTACTATTGTAATCTGCAATGGATTAATTAATTTAAGACGGAGGAAGTATGTATTAATGAAAGACTTGTCTCTTTTCAATTCGAGGTATTTCTTTGGTAGAATTAGAAGCTAATTTAAGAGGAAGAAAATATTTTGTAATAAATTCGAATAATTTAACCAAAGTCAATTAGCTTTAACTTCTTTGTATACTCCATAACTTTCGAAAAATGTTTTGTGTGCCCGACATTTGGAATGCGCCAAGTTGGACAATACTCCTTATTACCTCACATTTAATTTTGTACTTACGGTTACTATTTAAGTGGCTGAATATTTCTTTTTCATTTACATTTTTTCTTCTATCATTTGATGAAATAATATAATCTTGTGAGTTCTTATTTTATAGCTATTTTATGTAACTCTTAGATCGATCACTAGCTCAAAACGGGAATATATGAATTTTCTTGTTCTCAGAGAAGATATGTACAGAGTGAGGAAGCACACCCATGGATCCAGCATAATTTGCAAAAAGAAGAATTTATGTAACAATTTTTTTCTTACTTTTTTTTGTTTGATTGTTATTTGATTGAGTAAAAAATCGAGAAAATATATCAAGAAATTGTGAAAAAGAAAAGAAGAAAAGCAAAGAGTACTCGTAGACCGATCCGAAGGTCTCCCGTTTTTTCTATCCAAACAAGAGAGATTAAATTGAAATTATGTTTTCTCTTTTCCTATTTGATTTCTCTCACTCCAAACTTTAATGTCTACAAAAGTGTGGTGTACAACTTTGCACATAGCTAGTGGATCACCTAAATTCTTTGAAATGTCATGAAAAATATAAGAGTTAGATGATGAATGAGCATTTATCATTGTCCCTTTTAAATTTGTGAAGATTTTTTATTGTAACATACTAACACGACATATTTGGTTGCAACGAACTTTGCACGTGAAACATGTACAAATTTAAAATTATCTGACGGTGAGGTTAAAAGTCAGGATGACCTCTTGACCTTCAAACTAATTAAGATATCATATCAAAAATTAAAATTTGTGATTGTAAGCTCAAATAAAATTTTAATATTCTAAGAAAATTATTGGAATGGAGACATTTCTCGTATTGCATGGGACAAGGATGTTAGATACTTATTATGAAAATAAGATTCATATAAGTGATTCAATGGTTCATTTAAGATTCAAAAAAATTGTAGTCCGTATATATGTATCTTCTTACATAATTTTTTCTTTAAAACAGAAATAAAATTTAAAACATGCTCATCATGGTGACGATAGTAAGAAAATTTTTACTGCTATCATATCATATCTGTATGTGCACCGTGGACCACCTTAAGTCCACGACGTAAAATGTATTTCCATTCTTATTTCTTACTCTAGTTTTTCTTTTTTAACTTTTTAAAAAAAGAAGAAAGAGTCAAAGTAGTTATTAGCATGTAGTAATAATAACCTGATTTTCTGCTAGTCCCATTTGGATAATTCCATTGGGATTTTTGATCTCATCGTAGGGGTTCTTCTCGTACTCTTCCCATCCCAAAAAATACGATGAATCTTGTCCATGGGAGTTTGACGTCACTTTCTCCGACAACATCGTCACTCTGATCTCTCCCAAAGCTTCGTATTCAAAAAGGTTTTATTAAGCACACAATGGAATTGTAAGAGTGGGAAAAAAATGTTTGAACTAAGAGAGAATAGAGAGAGAGAAGTTGTTATGTTATATTGCACTTGAACCTCAAATCGTAGGGCTATATATATAGGGCACTACATTAGGGTAATGGCCCTAATGGATTTTTATTAATTTTGACTGTATTTATATAATATTAATAATTGTAAAGACTAATGATGCCCACACTAACTATAGCACAAAAAAAATAAAATAAAAAAAGCTGATTTTGTTTTTCTTGAGAAATGACAATTGCGCGTAAAAATACACATGGGAGTGCACATAAATAATAAACAATGTTTGTGTTAAAAAAAATAAAAAATAAATAAATTTCAATCTTATCAACCCTGTAATAATTAATCTTGAATTGCAACTAATTCATGTGTGGGTATTAATTCATGTATGGGCATATTGACCTCCTTCGCCCGGACCTACAACATATTGTTCTTAACCGTTAGGAGGTTTAGATGGTTAACGGTTTCGGTTGGTCGGAGTCTTATTCTTCCATTTCTTCAAAAAATTTCTCCTTCTCTTCTTAAAAAGAGTTCTATTTTTGACGAAGTGGTAATATAGGAAAATGTTGTATTATAGTTGACTTCCAATTTTGTCTTTGATGTGATTTCTGAAAGTAAGATGCAATAGATAGATTATTATAGATAAATTATGATGTGATAACTGATAAGATAAGAAAAAGTAAGGGTAAATGAAGTTTTTTAAATAGAAAATGGAAGTGTTTTGTTGGAAGTGGAAAAAATGAACGAGAAGGTGTTTTTTAGAACGGGGGAAGTAGGATCGATGCTTTTCAATTCAATATGTTGCAATGAGTACCATCTCGAAGTTGAATACAAATTCTAGAGGGGAAGGGGTGAACTTTGTTGTTTTCTTATCTTGTTTTGTGTAGAATTGTGTAAAAACTTGCTTGCCTTCAATAATCACAACGGATATATATACAAGATACACGGGCTACGTCTACAGCTATTGGGCTAAGCCCGTACACTACACAAAATGGATACAAATAAATATATTTGTTAATACTCCCCCTCAAGTTGGCGCATGAAGATCTCGAATGCCCAACATGGATAATAGGAAAGAGAACAAAGGGTGATTCAAGGCTTTTGTAAACAAATCCGCCAGTTGCAGTCGAGTGGGTACATAAGCTGTTGTAATCTCGCGTCGTTGAATACATTCACGGACGATATGACAATCAATATCAATGTGCTTCATACGTTCATGGAACACCGGATTGGCAGCAATGAAGAGAGACGACTTGTTATCACAGAACAGGCGTGGTGTAGTGTGTGGGGTCACGCCGAGAGCACTAATAAGTCCCCTAATCTAGCGCACCTCTGCACAAGCGTTGGCCATTGAGCGATATTCGGCTTCAGTAGAAGAGTGCGAAGTTGTACTCTGTTTCTTTATTTTCCACGAAACAGGAGACCCACCTAGAAGAATAAAGTAACCACTAACAGACCTTCGGGTAAGAGGACATGAGGCCCAGTCTGAATCACAATAAGCAGATAGCTATAAGGAAAACTGTCACTACGAAGTAATATGCCCTGTCCCAGATGTCCCTTCAAATAACAAAGAACTCGGCGTGCGGCATCCATATTGTTACGGAAGCTACTTGGCTAGCACGCACAAAGGAAGGCCGAATCCCTTTTAGATTCGGTCTGCTCTATTTCCTAGTTAGCTTTGTTCTTGTATTATTTGTTTCCTTCTAAGATTTGGATTCTATTTTTATAAATAGGTTAGGAGCTCTTTGTATGAAGACAGAACTTTTTGGAGAAAAGAAACATAAACTCTCCCTAATACTTTTATCATGGTATCAGAGCAAATCTCCTGAGAGTTGTGTCGTCCAAAACCTCTCTGTCGGCAGAACCACACATCGCCTGAGATCGAATAGACATGGCATACGAGAAGGTCGAGAAGACTGAAAATTCCTTCTCCCGAGTTGTCGGTGAAGACGAAGAAACCGAGACAAGCAATTCACAAAGGTGAGTCCATATGAGCTGAAATCTGCACATACTCCTGCTCTCATTATCACCCAGATTAAATTAACTATGGATAACTATGAAGAATGGGCCTAGGCAGTACGAATAGCTCTACGAGCCTAAAGGAAGATTGGATTCATTGACGGATCCATTCCTCTCCCAAAAGAAGACGAAGAAGAAGCTGAAGAATGGTCGATCGTGAACGCCATGTTGGTTTTGTGGATTTTTAACAACATAGATGCATCTCTCAAAAATTCTATCACACAAGTAGAAGAAACAACCCAACTCTGGAATGACATCAAAGAGTGGTTCTGTGTTCGAATGGACCACGAATAAACCAGCTTAAAAGGGAATTGGCAAACTGCGAATAGAATGGTCAGGCTATACCCACATAATTTAGAAAACTCAAGAGCATATGGGATGATCTTAGCACGTTGGAAAAATTGCCTACATGCTCCAAGTGTCGCGGGTGTAAGTGCGGCACACTCAGCCAAATTGAGATACAAAAGGAGAATGAGAAGGTGAACCAATTTCTGATGGGACTTGACAACGAGGGGTATGGAAGCATTCAGTCAAATATTTTGAGCACCGTACCTTTAGCTCCGCTAAATCGGGTCTACTCCATGATCGTCCTGCAAGAAAGAGCATTGAAGCTCACCCAAGAAGAAGAAAAGAACCCTGTCAACTTCGCGGTAATTCATAATAGAGAAGTGACCAAGGATTTGAAGTGCAGGAACTGTGGCCAGACTGGACATGAGATAGATGGATGCTTTCATATCATTGGGTTCCCGGAATGGTTGGGTGACCGGCCCCGAATATATCCCCCTGTCCACGGAAGAGGTCGTGGTGAAGGAGGAGCAGGGCGTGGTCGAGGAAGGCAGACCCAAGGAGGAGGCAACAGCGGAGGAAACTGATACGGTAGAACTGACCGAAAAAAAGGACCGAGTGCCCACATTGCACGAAGATGAGGCAATGGAGAGCAGGAATCATTTTCCAAAGAGCAGTGGAATACCTTGATGGGAATCTTGAAAGAAAAGAAAGTACCACTACTGATACGGTAGAACTGATCGAAAAAAAAGGACCGAGTGCCCACACTGCACGAACATGAGGCAATGGAGAGCAGGAATCATTTTCCAAAGAGCGGTGGAATACCTTGATGGGAATTGTTGGGAAAAAATATTATAGATTTTGATGATGATGTATTTAGAATGTATTAGGGACTTTAGGTCTCCCCCAATATTCAATGTAATTTTTCTTTTTAGAAATATTGTCAAAACCGAGCTCTTGAGATTTCCAATAAAGCTGTGATATTTCTTTAAGCGTTTTGATGCCTGAAGACTTAATCAAATTTAGTGATATGGAAATTGGATATCTTGATCGGAAATGTCAGAGACAAGTAAGGATTTCTCAATCAGATGAAAATCCTCAGATCCGGAAGACTACATAAGAACCGGATGTCTCGCTACAACCCGCTGAAGGCTAAGTCATCCAAATCGGAAGACTAGCGCGGATCTCTCTCTCACCCGGAAGTCTGAGAATGACGTCTCTGGATTTGTCAGCGAAGAACCGGATGCCTCAAGGAAGACCGGAATTCTCAGGAAACGGACAAGTGAGAAAGGACTTAGATAATTATCTAAGTCTTGAATGAAGAAATTCTACCCATTAGTAAGGAAAAATCAATCTCTTGATTTTCAACGGCTAGATTAAAGATAATTATGCTGATTCAAAAACAAATGACTCGAAGACAAAGTCTGAATCTCCAAAAATTGAAGAACCTGTCCAGAATTCCTAAACAAGCACTAGAAGACAAACAGAGTAAAGTGCTACAGTCTTGAATTCTTGAACAACGGCTAAAAGACAGATTCTATGGAAGAAGGAATCCTTTCTCAACAATTGGGTACGTCCAAACCACCCACTTCAATGAAGAATCTTCAAATCACAATCTTCATTCAAAATTGAAGCCAGCAAATGCAACGGATAATCTATTATGATTCAACGGATAGATTATCCAATCCAGCTATAAATAGCATCCTTGGAAGACTGAAGAGAACACGATGAGATACGTTGATACAACAACACAACGAAGCAATCACTAAAGCTATCTCATTCACAGTTAGCCCAAAAAGCTTGGTAAAGAGAGATTTCTAAACTCCTTATCCAGAAGCAAACTTCTCCTCCTTCCAAAAAGCTATAGTGTAAACACTTGAAGGTTTCCTTGCCTCAAGCACCACACCACGTTGAAGGATATTACTTTTGATCAAACTTATTGATTAAAAGGGGGTAGGTCAACTCTCTTACAAGTTGATCTTGCAAGTCCTATTGTTCGGATCTTGCAGTTGTTGAAGAAGCTTGACCTTCGAAGGAACAACAAAGCCAGCACGAGTGCAGTAGCAACATTGGTCTTGTGAAGATATACCGTGCAGAAATTCACACAAGTGTAACTGTTGGTTCATTATTCAACAACCAACTACATAGTGGATTTTGAGGACGTAGAAGGATTACCCCACCTTCGAACCTCGTTAAAGTTTGCGTGTCTCTCTCTCTTATCTTTATTCTTACTTGCAATTATATTAACTGTGAAAACTAACCTATCCATATTGATTACTGCTCACTCCACCCACCAAATTCCGCACACAATCTAAAGTTCACAAGGACTCTAGATTAACACTCATTTTCTTGTTTTCAAAAGAAACGAAAAAGATTTTAAATCTGTAACAAAGTCTTTTCACCCCCCTCTAGACTTTGTATTTCACCACTTTGGGACCACCAATTGGTATCAAAGCCGTCTTCTCACTATCTACGTTTAGATTAACGAGAAGCGATCAAAATGGTGAACAATATGGATCACGGGTTGCCCAAGTTTTCTCTTCTAGGTTATGATGATTGGAAGATCATGATGGAAGCACACCTCTACGCTCTACATGATTGCATGTGGATGGTGCTTGAGGATGGACCCTTGAAAATTCAAATGGAGAATCCTGAGAGGAATTCAGCAACTCCAGACGTAGTCCAGTACATTCCAAAGCCCAAGGAAAAATGGGATGATAGAGATTGCAAAAAGCACAATCTGGATAACGTTGCCAAAGCAGCCATCTTCAAGACACTTGACCCCATCACCTTCTCCAAAATTAAGCACCTCAAGACTGCCATGGAGATATGGAAAGGTCTTGGGAAGCTATGTGAGGGTTCAGAGGACTTGAGAAAGCAGAAGATAGAAGTCCTGCTTGAGAAGTTCAAAAGCTTCAAAATGCTTCCCGGAGAATCATTTGATATGCTGGATGAAAGATTCCACAAAATCTTGAATGATCTTGCATCACTTAACCACGTTCTTTCTCCCAAAGAAAAGAATGTAAGGTTGCTAAGATCTCTTCCAACTGAATGGTACACCAAAGCCACAGCCATGGAAGAAGGAAGAAATCTGGAGAACTACACTATTCAAGGTCTTCTTGATGAGCTCAGAACCTATGAGCACGAGCTGAAGAAGAAGAAGGAAGAACAAGTCACTCCCTTCCCCACGGCATTGATGACAACTCCAAGAGTCCCATCAAGTGAAGGGACATGCCCAAGGAACTGTGACACACCTCCTCCAGCCAGCCGTCAAGTTCAAAAATGGAGAACTACGATGAGGAATTTGCCATGATGGTCAAGCAATTCCGGAAGTTCAAAAAGTTCTTCAAGAAAGCTGACTAAGTCAGAAGGCCATCCAAGGTAAAGCCACAGGTAAGTGACTCTCCTCCTGAATCTTATTTGTGTTACAACTGCAGGAAGCCTGGCCACTGGAAGTCAGCGTGCCCATACCCAAAAGTGGAGAAGTACGGAGAAAGAGAAAGGAACGAGAAGAAAAAGAAGGCAATGGTTGCTGCTGAAAGTGACGAGTCATCCAGCTCAAGCTCGGATGAAGAAGCTCTCGTCTGCATAGAGCGCAGAGCTGAAAAGTCCAACCATGAGGATAGGTGGACCATGTCAGAAGATGACACTCTCTGCCTAATGGCCAAAGATGATGCTGATCAAGAGGTAACCTCACAAACCTCCTGCTCATCTTCTTATGAAAGCATACCAACTTCTGAAAATCTTTTTGACCAGTTCAAAAAGATGATGAAAGACTTTGAGGAGATAAATCTCAAACATTCTTCCTTAACAGAGGAGAATAATCAATTGAGTGAAGAGAATCTCAAGTTGACTGAAGGTCAGAAAAGTCAACTGAATGAGATCACTCAACTCAAGACTGAAAATGAATCTCTCTCTGAAAAGGTGAAATCCCTTAACAAAGAACTAGGGACTCTTAAGTCAAAAGAGGCAGTGGATAAGCTTCTTGAAACGACCAAACATAAGGGTCGTGAAGGACTTGGGTTTGACTCCTCTAGCTCTAAAAGGAAAGGGAAAACAACTTTCATCCCTCCTAAACCTACTGCTAAACCAAATAAGCAGAAAGGGAAGGAAAAGGAAAAACCAACAGAAGTTTCCAAAAAGGTAGTCCCTCCTAAGAACTATAGGAAGCTGGACAAACCTAAAAAAGGAAATAATTTCAGAAGAAAACCTTCTAACCCCCATTATACACGAGGCTATACCCATTATGGGGTAGACAGGAGTTTTCCAAGAAATTCTGAGTGGAGAACTATGCCAAGATATAGTCACCCTCCACCCCAGAAGCTATTTGTGCCACCTAAGTATGCTTATAACCGACACAGGACACACTATGCACAACCTAGACAAAATTATAGGTCTTATCAACCTAGGTTTGCTAGGAGGAAACAGGAAATAACACCTCCTGCACGTAGGAAGTTTTATGCCTACAACTATGATTACAATCCCAACAAGTTTAGAGCTGCAAGGAAGATTCCCTGCAACTTCAAACTTGATGTAGGGACACACACCATTAACTACACCGGACCCAAACATAATTGGGTACCAAAATCTTCCTCCTTCTAATGCAGAAAGCCACTAAGTACCCAGGTGTCTGGTTCTTAAACAGTGGCTGTTCAAGACACATGACGGGTGATGCGAGCCTTTTGAGCAATCTAATTCCCTATGATGGTCCAAGAGTTACTTTTGGAAGAAGCAATGATTTCGGCCTTACTAAAGGGCTAGGAAATCTGGTGTACAAGGGACTAACCATCCAAGCTGTATCTTATGTTGAAGGGCTCAATTACAACCTTCTTAGCATAAGTCAGTTTTGTGATAAAGGTTACTCCTTGGAATTCTGCAAGGACATGGCATCTCTCAAGAACATCTCCACAAATGAAGTCATTCTCTCTGGGAAGAGAATCAGGAACATCTATGAAGTAATGTGGGACAATGTCAAGGAAGCATGCCTAATCAGCAAAGGTGACACTAACCTTCTATGGCTTTGGCATAAGAGGTTGAGTCATCTCAACTTCAAAACCCTCAACAAGCTTTCCAAACAAGAGTTAGTAGAAGGTCTTCCCAAAGCGGCATTCAGAAAGGAAAGTATTTGTGATGCTTGCAAAAAAGGAAAGCAAGTCAAGTCCACCTTCAAGGCAAAATCGGCACCCTCAACTACAAGGATATTAAGTATTATTCACATGGACTTATTTGGCCCTGTTACTCCAATAAGTCTAAGTGGAAAGAAATATGTCCTGGTGGTAGTTGGTGATTACTCAAGATACACGTGGACAATCCACCTCAACAGCAAGAAGGAGACTCAAGGGAAACTCACCAACTGCATGAAGCTGATTCAAAACCAAGCAAGTGAGACCATTCAGAAGATTAGATCTGACAAAGGCACAGAATTCCTAAATGAAATCATCATTCACTACTGTGAAGAAAACGGAATTCTTCATCAGACATCTGCAGCAAGGACACCTCAACAGAATGGTGTAGCTGAAAGAAGGAACAGAACCCTGAAGGAAGCAGTGAGAACCATGCTAGCAGAAGCTTCCTTACCAAAGAAGTTCTGGGCTGAAGCAGTTAACACAGCCTGCTATACTCAAAATAGGAGTATGATCTATAAAAGGCACAACAAAACTCCCTATGAACTGTGGAACGGGAGAAAGCCTAATATATCATATTTCCATATTTTTGGGAGCAAGTGCTTTGTGTTAAACAACGGGAAGAATCATCTGAACACTTTTCATGAGAAGTCAGATGAGGCCATCTTCCTAGGATATTCCATGGTGAGCAAGGCATTCAGAGTCTTCAACAAAAGAACCATGATCACTGAAGAGTCAATACATGTTATCTTTGATGAAAAACATGTGGTTGACAAACCATCAAAGCATGATCATGAGGTTCTAGATCTATCAGACAAGGATGAAGAAGTCAATGAAGAAGATAGAATGAAACCTACGGAGTTCATTCCATTCAGAAGTCTGCCTCTGAAGACTTCACTGAGGAATCCAGATTTAGACAGTGCTGAGCCCTCCGGAAATCTTGGCTAGCCTTCCAATATTCCGGATATCTCAAACGGCAACAATTCCGGAAATGGAGACCCAGTGCCAATCTATCCGGAAACACCAACAACCTCTGTTCTTCAACCAGAAGCTGAACTAAATCAACCAGTCAATCCCAATCAACACAATCTTCGTTGGTTAAGGGATCATCCTCCTCAACAGATCATTGGATATTTTCAATCTGGTGTTCGCACAAGGAGCGCCCAACAGAATCTGGAAGCTATGCTTGCTTGTTTCATCTCACAAGTAGAACCAAAGAATATTGAAGAAGCTCTAGCTGATTCTGATTGGATCAATGCAATGCAAGAAGAACTCAACCAGTTTTCCAGAAATGATGTCTGGAAACTTGTTCCCAGACCTACTCATCAACATGTCATTGGGACAAAGTGGGTCTTCCGGAACAAGATGGATGAAAACGGCGTTGTTGTCAGAAACAAGGCCCGGTTAGTTGCTAAAGCATATTGTCAAGAAGAAGGTATAGATTTTGATGAAACCTTCGCTCCAGTTGCAAGACTTGAAGCTGTAAGGCTGTTTCTAGCCTTTGCTACTCATAAGGACTTCAAAGTCTATCAAATGGACGTCAAAAGCGCATTTCTCAACGGAAACCTAGAGGAAGAAGTGTATGTAGAACAACCTCCAGGATTTGAGTTACACACTAAGGGAGATCAGGTGTATAGACTCAAGAAGGCGCTATATGGACTCAAACAAGCACCAATAGCTTGGTATGATACATTGTCTCAATTTCTTATAGACAATGGGTTTACCAACAACAACTACTGGACTATGGAGTCAAAACAAAGAAGTGACAATCTTTTGTGACAATCAAAGTGCCATAGCCATCTCTCAAAACCCAGTGCATCATTCTCGCACTAAGCACATTGATGTCAAGCATCACTTCATCAGAGAACATGTGGAAAAGAAAGATATCAAAATTGAGTATATCTCAACTGAAGAACAACTGGCGGATATCTTCACCAAACCACTAAGTGAAGCCAAGTTTTCCGATTTGCTTCACAAAATTGGTCTAATTCAATTAGACTGAATGTAGTGCACGTGGCAGTTCACTTTCCACGTCTGTCAAAATGATGGGTGAGAACGTGGCCTTGGGAACAGTATCGCCACTAGCCGCATAAATCGCCCACATTAAAACCCAATCGCCACTATTCAGATCTCAACCGCCCACTCAAAAATTCTTCGTCATCTTCTTCGCGAAAAATTCTCAAGAACTTGCAAGAACCCTAGGTCTCTCTTAGGGTTCTTGCAAAAAATTCCCTTTTGAGCAATGAAGGTTGTCGGTGCAAATGTCCTGAGAAAATGAAGGTTGTCGGTGCAAATGTCCACTTTCAGAAGTTAGAAGCCAAGTACTCATCCCCAACATTCTTCCAAAGCTATCTGCAGATGATAGCCGCTCAAGAACTCTCCGAATTTCTTCAAATGGAGATTCGCCTCAAATTCGAGGAAGAAGTTCTTGAATTCTACAAAAATGGAGAACTCAAATCTGCTCAGTCAAAGAAAAACCCACAGAGGACATTTCCAGTCATCAAGTCCACTGTTGGAGGTACAAGAGTGAAGCTTTCGCAAAAGAAATTGGGAGAAAAGCTTTGCCTTCCAAATTCTGGAGTTGAAGTTGGAAAATTTCCAGTCAAAAATCTGATTGGAACATCATTGGAATCTCTGGGCAAGCTCCCTCTGGCCCAGCAAAGAAAGCAGATCTGAACAACGATTACAAGTTGGTTTTGGAACTGGTCATCGCCTGCCTCGAATGTGGGAGTGGAGGTCATGCCGATGACATCACCCAGGAGAGAGCCTTCATCATCAACGCTCTCATTACCAAAACTAAGGTAAACTGGGCTGCACACTTTTTCAATTCCATCTCAAAGCATTTGGGAAAGCCCAACCAGAAATATCTTTGTCAAGGACTATACCTTGGACATATTTTGGAGTCTATGGGTATTGCTTCTAAAGGAAAGAAGTATGGAGAAAGATACTGGCTATACTACTTATCCTCCAAAGGAGAAAACAGAGCCAGTGCTAGTGCCACTGCAGAAGATAGCTCATCATATAATGTCCTACTCATCCATATGGCAAAGACTGCCAAAAGAAAGCAAGTGGTGTCCCCCTCTCCCTCCATTGAAGCACCACAAAACCTTGCCTTGGTATGTTTGGAAGAAGAAGAAGAAGTCTCTGACCATGGAGAACTTCAAAGGAAGAAGAAGAGAAAGATCAACTCTTCATCAACATTTGAAAATGTCAATCCGGATGAGTTGAAGGAGAAGGAAACTGCTGAGGAAACCTCTATTCAAAACCGGAGCCCTCAACAATTTGAAGAAGAAATTCCTCAAGTCCAAAGCCTTCCAACCTCATCTCAGCCTCATACAGATGATGCTGACAACAAATTCTGGCAGCTCTACTATAATTGGAGAGCTTGGAAAGTTGGAAATTCAGAAGAGCAATTGTTGGATTGGGACCAACAGCTGAAGAATGAGAAGATTATCAAGAAGTGCTTAGGTATTCCAGTCAACCACAACTCTGAAGATATTTTGAATGATTTCTGGGTATGGCAAAAGAACCCTGAAGACCTGCATATGGAATACCTGGCCAACACACCAGTTTCAGACTGTGAAGCAGATGATGAAGACACTGCAGTCTTCAAGCCAGTCTTCTCAAAAGCCACAGAAGATCAAATGCTCTCACTTCTGAAGAAATAGCTGTTTGGAACAACAACTGAGGATTTCCCTATCTTTCCGGAAACCTCACCTGCGTTTGAAATGGTTCTGACTGAAACTGTTCAAGAGAAGGCAGCCTCTCCCCCACAAGAGCAGAACCAGGAAGCAACTGAAGAAGAAGAATTTCAGCGACTGATCCAATCTCAAGTGCTCGAGATCCTCACAACTCCTTGTGAGATCTCCATTTAGACACAACTTGAGATTCTGGAAAAGTCAGCAGAATTCCGGAACAGTCAGCTAT